>OY365806.1:25542515-25562515 GCA_959347315.1 Bimastos eiseni | reverse complement strand
CTGCTTCTTGAAAACGTGGCGTTTAAGGTCGCGTGATGAGAAACGGAGTCGTACGTTCACTTTGCAGCCATTCTTCCTATTCGCCTAAAGCACTGATTAGGCCTAACATTAGAGCGCTGTAGACATATAACGATTGGAATAGATGATTGGAGATGATTGGATTAAGTTGGGTAATGGATACAAATATACATCTTATAATTATACATTATATCGATTGCGAACAGTTCGAAGTTGTGCGACGTCGGGTTTCATTGCATAATTTTCCTATAGCCTACTACTGACTGTTCGTTTTAATTTGATCCTGGCTATATTAAATGTACGCAAATCGAATAAAATGATTTGTAGGCCTAATAATGATGCGTTGCAATTTCGTCAACTTCTTGACTGATTAGTTAAATAACTCGTTTGGTGATTGATTGATTGATTTTTTGACTGATTGACTGCATCGATTATACAAATTGATCAATCGATTATACAAACTGTCACTGGTTGACGTACTTGCTGATTGATGACTGACTTATTGGCTGACTGAGTAAATGACTGAGCTATTAGTTGTTAATTCATTTAATAACTATAAATTCACTTTGTTTATTAAATTCTCTGTTTTCTTGTAAAGAAAGTGCCCAACAAATGAACCGTGAACTGGTCATACACGTATCTGAGAATAACAGGTGACATCATCGACTATGACGTTGAAATTGTCTCAATGACGTCAGAGATGTGGATCAATTGAATCTGTTGGTCGATAGTTCTTTACTGTATTTTCAGGTGAGCGCTTCTTGCTTGGAAAGGAAAATTAATTCAGAAAGGAATCTGTTTAGACCTGACAATGACATGGTCACGATTTGAGTCTGACCATGCCCACACCACTGAAAGTAAGTCTTTCTTAAGTCACAATTTTCTAAACGTTGTCGTCATCATCAAAATCATTATCATCATTTTTAGCACTACTATATATTGGCATCGTCATCTTTATTATCATCTGTCGGCATCACCTTCGTAGTCGTTATCCTAGTAATCGTCGTCGTATAACTGCTAATAATATCAATTCATTTATCTACGTTTTCGTCACAAGCGTTATCACGTCATCATCGTACAAGAATCGTTTTTCAATTAATCTGTCCTTTAGTAATTCGCTAACAGTTATAAACTTGCAGTGCAGTTACAGTATAGTATTTTATGCTATACATGCTGTTGGTGCCTATATTATTATTATTATTATTATTATTATTATTATTATTATTATTATTATTATTAATAATAATAATAATAATAATAATAAAAATTATTATTATTATTATTAGCATCATCATCATTATTACTGCTAGTACTATTATTATTATTATTATACGTTATTATTATTATTATTATTATTATTAGCATCATCATCATTATTACTACTAGTACTATTATTATTATTATACGTTATTATTATTATTATTATTATTATTATTATTATTATTATTACTACTATTATTGTTATCATTATTATTATTATTCATCATTGGCATTGCCAATTATTATTATTATTATTATTATTATTATTATTATTATTATTATTATCATTATTATTATTATTATTATCTGACAGCCAAAAGGAATTTTAATGATCAAACTATTATCATTCCAATTACTATTATTATTATTATTGTTATTTTATTATTGTTATAATTATTATTATTATTACTATTATTATTATTATTATTATTATTATTATTATTATTATTATTATTATTATTCCGTTCAAAAGTGTCCAGTTTCTGTTTGAAAATGCTGAAGCCTGTTACAAATAATATTTCCTGAGGTAGTTGGTTCCAGGGATCCATAGTTCTTTGGCTTAAGGGAACATTCTGATGTCTGATCACGCCCGTTTATGATTAAGCTTCAGGAATAATTGTATCCTCTAATATCTCCAATTGCTGCAGTTGGAAGAAGGTTATTGGAACTATATAGTCCAGAAGTTTGCATTCCTTAATAGGATCACGCCTCATTCTTCTTCTCCCTTCCAAGGAAGAGAGAGATCCAGCTGTTGATGCCTATCCTCATACGGCATTATATGCATCCGACGAGTTTATTACCTCTCTTACATGTAAGTAAGTATGTAATTCATTGAACCGCTTGCAAACGCACTGCGGGATATCATACTATGAACGTTCAAAAAATGTACACTCTCAAAATAAACATATCAAGCAATTACACAGCAATTAGACATACTCAAAGTAGTTAGAGTAAAATAATCATAACTAACAATTACATAACAGACATCCTATGAGTAGCTAGAGTAAATAGAAATCAAACAATACTAGGCATAGTTACACTCACAATCGGAATAGATTCAATTGTATAGCATTCGGGCGATAAAACTACATCGAGTTAGTGCGTGAGCGCGCGGGATCTCTCGATTATGCGATCGAGGACGGAGTGAATAATTAATTAATGTAGTCTTTTTTCCAAACATTCAATTTATTAGGAAGAATTCCTAACTTTGACACACTTATCCATAGATGTGGTCGAATATATTATGCATTGTACAGGTACAACAATTTCCTATTTTCAATCTTCTGGCACTACTCCTTCATGAAGTGACTTAATTGAACGATTGTCCTATATGACAAATGGAGCACCTGAGATATTGGCTGATTTTACAGAGCTTTTGGGTACAGTCCATCTTCTCCTGGAGTTTTTCCCTCTCTTTAATTTGATAATTTCTTTTCACCATGCACTTGTGTTATCCCAAAGTAGGCCTACCGAATATCGTACCCAGCTTACCTGCGGAAGGTCTCTGAAATTTAGGCAGAACTACTTTGCATTCGTCCACTAACTCTGTGTCTGGAATAAAGTCAGTAAGTGAGTCTGTTGGTAGGTTGGTCAGTCAAGTTGCTGCAATTAATAAATTTATTTATGTCTATAATTTATTCAGTCATTCATTGATTCATTCAGTTAAGAACCAACTCACATATGTGTATTTTTCTGTTGACCTTTTCGTCATAGGTCACTGATGCTGCGCTATAGTTTTCAGAGATGACCATCCGCCAGCCTCCACTTCCTCCCACTCCTCCCTTTGTGAATTCACCAGCAAACCCCCCTCAGTCGGTGGCTAGAGCCAAAGGAGCCCCAGACGGAGGGTGGGGTTGGGTCGTCGTCACTGCTTCCTTCATCCTCAACTGTATCGTCGATGGAGTGTGCTTCAGTTTCGGAGTTTTCTACGTTGAGCTGTTGAACGAGTTCAATGAGTCGAGTGCTAAGACGGCGCTCGTTGGGTCTCTTCTGCCTGGCATGTACCTCATCATCGGTAGGTCTTCACGTCGTCAGTATGCCTGTCTGTCACTCAGTCATTTGATTCAGCGTCTTAATCTTCATTATGCGTGTCGAAATGTACATGTTGTTCGCTTGGCACGCAATTCAAAAATGCACGCCGTGTCTTTTCATTGGTTGGGCCGACCACGTGCAATAGCTTTCCTCTAGATCGGCGTCTTCTTTTAAGTATCGGGACTCCGCACATTCCCTTCAAAAGCATTTGACAACTGATCTTTATCTCTGAGTAGGTATCTTGGAGGCTTGTCCTCGAGAGAAAGGCGTTGGTCTAAAATGCATTCGAGTTCGTTTTAAAAGGCTTGGGCTTTGTTTTTGGTCCGAAGGTCTTGGCCTGGAGGATCAGAAATGCGCAGATCTGAAGGACGGTAATTCCGTTTCCCCATGGTCGGCTCAATCACTGAGAAACACGGCAATGCGTCTTAGAATTGCATGCTATATGGTCTTGATCTTGGTCTTGAGGTTCAAAGTCTTGGTCTTGGTCTTTCAGGATCAAGATCAATGATCGCCTATGAGCGGCGCTATATAAATGCTTGATTACAATGCTAATTGGTTTCTATGCGCTGCAGAGGCATTTGGAATTATATTTCGCATGAATGACTTTGGTGCGAAATCGGAATTATATGCGGTCTGCATTGAAAGTTGTTTCGTTTTAATAAAATAAAAGAATCATGTTTTCATTAACATAGCGGGTTACTTGATAATTTATTATTTTAGTAAGAATTCTGGTTATGATTGCAATTTTGAAAAGTCTTGGTCCTAGATTTGATTTTTGAAGTCTTGGTCTTGAGACCAAAGGTATTAATTGGTCTTTAAGCTCAAAATCTTGGTTTTGGTTTTGGTCTTGTGGTTTCGGGTCTTGTATGCTTGCAATTGCAATACTAATGAAGCTGTTTGGGTGCTATAATAGGTCCTCTGGTTGGTGGACTTACGAATAAATACGGGTGTCGGTGGGTGACTATCTGTGGAAGTCTTCTTGCTTCTGTGTCGATGTTTGCCAGCTCCTACTCAGTCAATCTCGACATGCTCCTGGTCACCTATGGAGTTCTTACAGGTTATTTTCATCCGATTGTGCTGACGCCTTCTGATCTATTCTTTTTCTTAAATTCTTTTTCTTTAATTTCAAACTTACAAACCGCAGTGTTATTACATGCGTAGAATGAACGAATTATAACAAGTTATTAGGCTAGTCTAATTAGCTGTCGACGGCCATGCAAGGCGCCCGCTACCTAATATATATCCATTATCCAGCGAAAGAAGGACTAGTTAACCTTACGGTTATGCCCATTACTCTACTCTCTCCGTGTTCTGATCTGATATAGTCTAGTCTGCTCTGGTGCTGTGTACACCTGTTTTTTCCTATACATACCATCTTTCCGTTCCATTGCCAAATATAGCCTATCCTATTCTATATTCTATCTAAGCTTGTCCTGACCTATTCTATGATTGTCCATCTATTCTGTTTCATTGTCCTATTTCTATTATTCTATTCCTATTATTATGTTCGATTTATTTACCTCCGATGCATTCCGATCCAATGAAGGCTACCTCTATAAGATTATGCAAACCAATCATCCAAAACAGTTGCTATGTTGATATTATTATTATTATCATAACACGGACTTAAATAAGACGGTCAGTGATTATAATTTCGTACAGGGATTGGCTTCGGAATGATGTATCTTCCCTCGATCGTAATCGTCGGCTTCTACTTCGAGCGTCGTCGCGCTCTGGCAACTGGAATCGCGGTGTGCGGATCAGGCGTTGGCACCTTCATATTCGCTCCGCTGAGTCGACTCTTACTCGACTATTTCGGCTGGCAAGGGGGCAACCAACTTCTCGCGGGGATAATCCTAAACGGGGTCGTCTGTGGAGCAGTTTTCCGGCCTCTGGAGCAGCCACGAAGAGAGGACTATCCGTTGACGGTTGAGGTAGAACGCAGGAATGCAGAAGTACCCGTGCGGAGACGTTATGTCCAAAGAGGTATGATCATGCAGAAGATAATTGACGAGAAGAAGCGACAGAGGACGATCTCGACTGGTTCTCTCGACGGTACCATCATCACGAAGGATAATCAACTGATTCGACCGTCGGAACTTTCCGTCCATCTGTCCGTGAACTCTCTGAAGGTCGCTGGAGGTCAGGGAGTCCTCGAAACGATACCTGAGATTGTGGCGCTCACTCCCAACTTAGATCAAAGTAACGCGCGCCCCATAGAGACGGCAGTGACACCGATTGGGAACGGACAGGAAAACGATACCAGACACTGTTCCGTACCCCACGTCCAAATAGTAGAACCACCGTCACATACGGTGGACCCCTGGGTCCAGGTGGTAGAACCATCTGGACAGGTGATAGAACCGCCTCAGGACAGCGACGAACTGTACTCCTCGGAGCTGACGTTCTCCACCGACGAAGACAATGCTGACACCAGCAAGGACTTCATTCCTTACAAAAGGACTTCCAACTTTCGGCTGCCTTCTTGGCTGTCATCCGCCAGCGCCGATCTCCCGGAAGCGGAACTGGTGCTGGACATGCGCACTGAGCCACCACCGCCAACCACTCGTCCGTTGTATCGCCATGACACGTTCTACTCCGGCAGCGTCCTTAATATTCCGGATGTGCGAAGGAACCCTGATATAACCACGTACGCGAGCACTCCCAGCATGCCACAGACCGGAAATGGCCAATCTTCCGCTTGTTGCAATATGGCGCCCGCCCTTGCTGTGTTGAAGACGATGTTGGATTTCAATCTGTTGAGAAGTTGCACATTCGTCCTGCTTTGCATTGGGCTTGTGATGCCTTTCATAGGTAAGCAAGCTACGATTGTACACTGGGATGCATCTATGACAGCAGTGGTAGATTGTGATCTGTTTCATCATAGCTGAGTTTCTATATTTATATAGCACAGTTTCTACTTGGTTGTACATCTATCGATGTACGTCTGCTTCTGCTCCTGTCTCTCTGGCTGTCTGTCTGTCTGCCTTTCTGTATGTTTATCTGTCTGTCTGTCGACTGAACTCTCTGAAAGTCGCACTAGCCAAAAGTGAAGTTTGACCGTTAGTATAGATATTTCTCTATTTAAATAATTGCAACAGTAACAACAACAATAGAAGCAATAAAATTTACAACAGAGAAATAACGAAAGTCACAACAGAAAGAGTCAAAAGTCTTTAACAGGTATAAAGACAATGTCATTTCTTAATCGTTGAATATCTGACAATAACAATGACGTCTTGATGTTTGTTGACTATAGGTTTCTTCACACCGTACATGTACCTGACTGCTTACGTCATGTCTCTGGACGTCTCCGTTGACGATCCTACCTCCCTTCTGTTCAGCCTTGGCATCGTCAACGCCTCTTCCCGTCTCATCGTAGGATTCCTCGCCGATCACAAATGCGTCGACTGTGTCCTCTTGCACAACGGTGCGCTGCTCTTCGCAGGGGTCGTCACCTGTCTCGTTCCCATCCTTCAAACATACGAACTTCTCATCATCTACGCTGCGCTGTTCGGCCTCTGCATCGGTTGGTGGAGATCACTTTTCCTGTTCTTTATTGTTCTTGTTAGAATTTGTTCGGTATCATCATCAAAGTCGTTGCTTTGTCAGAAATGTAGTGTAGTTATAAGAATTTTAGTCATTATTATCATCATCACTGTAGTCGTTGTTATGAGAATTAAAGTCGTTGCTATTGTCATCATCACTGTAGTCGTTGTTATGAGAATTAAAGTCGTTGCTATTGTCGTCATCACTGTAGTCGTTGCTATGAGAACTATCGTCGTTGTTATTGTCGTCATCACTTACATCATCATCTTCAGCGTCATCATCGTTAGCGTATTCGTCGGCTAAAACAACATCGTAAGCTACACGATCTTAATGACGTGTAGTTTGTTGCCAGTGTTTTCGTAATACAATCAATCGTTCAGCGATTACTATGAAACAATTGAGAATTATACAAATAAGCTACTAATTTTACAAATAATTCATAAATAAATATATGGGGCAATAGCTTAATATTTAGAATATTTAAATAATTTTTATTTACTTGCAGCGGCTTTTGTGACGTTGAAATCCATCTTACTGGTGGAGTTACTTGGCCTGGAGAACCTGACGACTTCCTTCGGTCTAATCGGTTTCTTCCAGGGCATCTGCACCCTCTTAGGAGCACCTCTGGCAGGTGAGTACGATTCCGTCACATCCCCACACACAAGAATACACTTTCCATACTCAAAACAGGATTACTGGAAAGTGTACGCGTGCCATGTTTTAAGGTTTTACCTTCCAATTACCGCTATATGTCCAACGTCGCTGAAGAAATCACAACCATGGCACATCGATGACGTATACCTGCCTACTTACATGCATGAAGACCCACCATCCAATTATCTTATTTTCTGAAAATCAATTTAGATAATCATGCAATAATTATTTATCTTACTTTTTCTTGGCCCCTCCCCACCTTACAATACTTCACCGTACCCAACAGCACAACCATACACTCAACCTATAGACTGCCATAACACCCTACCACACCGTGCGATATGTTTTCCTATTATAACTTTACTTTGTACATAATCTACCATGTACTTTGATCTGACACCCTACCGTACCCTATGCTTTGCTATGCCGTCTTATCGCACCATAAATTACCATACCATACACTCTTCATTTCTGCCATTACTTCTCTTACTGTACACTACCATGCCATACCTGACTAGTGAATGGTTTAGGTGCGCCATCGATTGATGCTTTGTGCATCAGACAGACAGACATGAACGCGATCGAAGTTGCTCATTACAATATTACATTTACCAATTACAGACTTCTCTTAACATACTTTTCTTTTTGAAAAACACTGCATTCGCATTGTCGCTGCGCTATATAAGTTGAGAGTGTTCATACCGTGCTATTTCATTTCCAGGTTTCGTCTTCGATCAGACTGGTTCCTACGTCGACTCCTTCCTGATGGCGGGTTTTGTGATTGCCCTTGGGGGTCTTCTCTGCCTTCCCGTTCGCAAGGTGGCTCGCTGGGAGAGCTGCCGGGGCTCCAAGCCCGCAGGGACGGGCGGCCCACCGACCAAGACCCCCAGTTACGTAAAACCAGGTTCAGCCGGATAGAGTGACGTTCATGTGTGACAGCAAACGATGTTCTTATGCTGTGTTGATAGACCGTAGAATCACCCATGAAATAGGCCTAATCGTTGGCAAACTTTACAGACCTTTTAAAGCGGATTAAGATTTGTGCAATTGAAGAAAGAAAACGTCTTGTCTAGAAAATGCATCTCAAGGGTTTGAATGTGATTTAGGTTAAGCGGCGTCCAGGTTCAGATGTCGCACCGGATGGATTATTCAACTTGTACATAGGCAAAGACGAAGCTAGGTTAATGTCAACGGCACTAGCAAAGTATGATGTCGTTAAACACTTGACTTGATTATTATGGCTGCTACATCTAACCTCGTGACAGAATTCTGATAATCTCCGCACAGATTTTAGAACGGACTTGGGTATACATACTCCTAGGCTTACTGAATCGAGTAACGTGTCTCGTGTCGAAGGTAGAACTCTTCGGATAAGACCGATCGCAGACACAAACTGCTTTATGGTAATCTGACTTTATTTGAGTCTATAGTGCCAAACAGTTTTGTACAATTACAACAGAAATCCTCATAAATATAGTTCACAGCAATACTTTTTATAACCAAAGAATTCATATTGACAGATTATTGCTGCTTCTAGACATTGATGTTAAGCCACCCTATAAGAACGGCTATCACTAAATACAATATAACTTATGTGAGTAGGTCAGCCACTACCTGTACTCTGGCAGTGCTCGTGAATAAGCTGGTGCCCTGCGCTTGGCTTTCAAGTGGCGCTTTAGAAATGTGAAGATTATGATTACGATTACCAAAAGACGTTAAATAAGTGGCATCCATCCGCAATCTCAAGAGAAGGCCGATCTTTTAGTTGGTGCCAGTCCTACAAACCCAAAAAGGAGGAGGGCGACACGAATCGTCTTCATCGTACAGCATAGCTAGACAGATAGATGGATGGACGGATCGACGGACGGACGGACGGATGGATCGATGATTAGACAGATCGATAGATAGGTTGGTAGAGATAGGTGGATTGGCAAGTTGGCACAGGTATAGGTTTACTAAGAAGGTAAGTATGGCTAAGAAGTTAGGTAAGTAGAAGAGAGAGCGGAGAGAAGGCAGATGGTGTACGGGAGGAAGCGAACAATGACGTATATTGGCCATCATTCGCAATTTATCATCCTGGCTTTAGACATCCATTCGCTGCTCTTCCCTCTCTACTCCTTCTATCCATTCCTAAGAAAACTTTTACCCGCTCATCGTCCTACCAACTGACAAATCCAGGATGAAGTGATAACGTCCGCCGTCAGACTTCTGCTTGAACGGATTTCCCCGACGGAACTAATATAATTTGTTTTATTTGATGTAGCACCATATATGCATGGATGGCTGTTTTGATAGAATCCAGTTTCAGGGCAAATAAATAGCCTTATAGGTTCTGCTTTATCAGTTCCGGACAATGTATGGACCGTGTAGTGGTTATGACTACTCTGGGCTATAATTTGTATATGCTTCGTGTAAAGAAGAATTGCAGAGCTTGACATCGGAATTTGGATCTGATCTGTTTTGAATATATGGCCGACAAGTATCCAGTTGTACCGGGAAGGTATAGAAAACTGTAGGAGCTCATTTCCATTTCGACGTAGATAGTTCCTGCTCCTAGGTAGAAAGCGCAGTCTATGTCTCCCGGGGCTTATCAGGACTTCGTGGCGTGGGTATTGTCACGTGGTACAACCTGACCTCAAAACGCCACTGCAAAGCCATCTTGCAGCGTCGACTGAAATGCCTCTACCCCAGATCCATGGCTCTAGTGGACAATCACTACGAACGGGAATGATGATAACTTTATCTGAAGGTTTTGATTCAATCGTGGATGAAAGTCATGAAACACATGTTCCGCTGCCAGTAATAGAGTGTATTCCATGTGTCGCCTCTTTAGCGCCATAAATCTTTTTAATCAACAATCCCTTTAATTTGGTCCTCGTATACGTGACGCCTCCCTCATTGCCTTGATTTGTACACAGTGATTTGCAGTGATAAAAAAGACTCTAGGATTTGAATCCAAAGAATAACAATGCACAGGTGGAGACTTGTCTTCTCTGAGTCTCCACTTCTGTGTCTATGTAACAGGAGAACTCTACCAGCATTTCTTCCTGGACACCTTTGGTTTCATCCTACAAAGACTCCGTCTCAACCAGTGGTCGAGTGGTCCCATGCAGTTAAAAGCCTGGATCTTGAAAAAAGACGACGCATATCATCGTCGCCATGACATGGCGTCGTTAAAAGATGAGATATATCAATGGGTTTGAGACCACACGATGAACAAACATTGAAACGACAACTACAACAAATATTTGATAAGTTAAGGACTTAAGGTAAGGCCGACATCAACGGTCCAAATAGCTATAAGATAGGCCTATCGTTAATTACTGGAAATTAATACGAATTCAATATATACAGAGTTCCAATGAAGTTAATATCTGGAAGCAACAGAAACTATAGTAGCGAGAACGTTCTTAGACATTGACTGCTCTAGATAGTCTTGTCGTGAATTTTGTCAAAAGTATTGATATAAGAAAAGGGTCGTCTTGGAAGCACTTAACGATCAATGAAATGCGCGTAATAATATGACACGATGGAAGATTAGAGGTCAGCGTTGAATAGATGATGACGCTTAGTCACCATTTCTTACACTCTTGGAAGTACCTACAACGCCCCTGATCATCCCTCTCCTGTCCCTCTCCTGCTACCAACTTACCGCCTCCATCCCCGTTTCGTTTACCCAATCTGCCCATCACTGCGTCCCCAACTCTCCCTCACTTTCTCCCTTTACACTCCCACCCCTCCACACTTTCTCCCTTTACACTCCCACCCCTCCACTTCCTCCGCCTCCTCCTCTCCCTCCATCTCCTCCTATCTCTTCGCCCCTCTTTCATTTTCCACCCCTCTTTCACCTCCTACGTCACCTCCCCTACTGCGTCATTCATTAGCCAGCCTCACGCGATGTTCCGTCGGTACATGTACATCGCGTGGCGCATGCTAGCGAATTTCGCACTGCGAGTGCATCACAATTCGGAACAAACAAACGACCGATATTTCTCGGCTAATATTTTATTTACGCGATGTTATACTCTACTCAGCCAAGGTCGGCACGGGGTTAGATTCCCTTCAATTTGATTTGAATTGGACAAGTCACTGAATAAGAGTTATTAAATCAAAGTTTCTCTTGAGAATATATTTCTCCATCTTTCGCAAGGTTGCCTTGGAGGTCTTCCGAGAAAATAATTCAAAGAGGAGGATCTATATATATATATATATATATACGCTCAGTGTGCGCTGAGTGTGCGGGTTCGACCCTCGTCCGAGGCGTCACTGTATAGGGACCTTGAGTAAGTCCTTAGTGCACAATTGCTCTGCAGTGCAACTGCAATTGCGCCGTCGGGACGTGTGCACTTCTGAGCAAAATGATGCTGGAAGATGGGTGGCATCAAATCTAAGAATAAATAAATAAAAATATATTATATGGATGCTCCAAATGAATGAAGTCTATTCGAAACTAAGGAAACTAGTCATTGACAAACTTAAGATAGATGCAGGTCCAAAGGATATCCTGAAGTATCATTGTACCGTAACACCGAATCCTTCCGCCTTTCATGTTTCGGCAGTCAATCCCAAGCCCGGAGTATGGAGGGGGCAACGCTAATCAACTCAACAATCGAACTACATCCTAAAGTAAAAATAATGAGGTCTTAAATGCCATCTCACTGAGTAAGTCGTGAGTTCGCTCTGTGGAGCGTGTAGTCTCATATAAATAAGAGTGAAATGATCTTAGTTCGGCTGACGTGAAATGAAATACATGTAGTATCGAGCATATAGCGGAGCAAAATATGGAAATTACCGAACAGAAGAATATCGCGTTTTGTGGCGTTAAGTCTTACGGCAAGCACTGACATCGGGAATTGTGATTGTCAATGGTACAAGGGTTGCAGATAGTTTACAATCGATGTTTTACTAAAGTTATCTTGTTAAATTAATCAACGAATAGGCTGACAATTAAGACCTCGTGCTGTCACCAAAACCCCAAAGCGCCACCATATCACTCCTGTCCTCAAGTCACATCACTGGCTCAAAATACCTGAACGGATTGAACACAAAATCATTTCACTCACCTACGACACACTTCAATCTTCACAGCCAACATATCTCCGTCAACTGTTGACTATTCAACCACATCGCTCAACTCGTTTCTCTTCCACCCTAACACTGCTTCGCCCTTCCGTCACCTCATCACTCAAATTTGCAAATCGTTCCATATCTACTGCTGTTCCGCCTCTTTGGAACAAACTCCCTCCAGCATTAAGACAAATATCAGATCCATCGTACGAATTCACCAGCGCCTCACCTCTTGCCATCTCATCACAGGTTTTTCACTCAAAACTGAAAACATTGCTTTTTCACAAATCCCATCCTGAATCGTCCCCTTCACCCTACCTTCCACGCTGTTTCAACTCCAAACACTATCTGCCTTAGCCGTCTGCCTGTCTGACTGCCTTACTCTGTGGATTTTGACCTCTGCCTATCGATTCCGTTTTGATTAAGCGCCTGTGAATAAGCTGGTTGCCGCGACTTGGTTTCTGTGGGCGCAGTAGAAATGCTGGGATTTCGATTACGACTATACAAGGCGCCGTATAGATCAGCTGGTGCAGACTTCATAGGTTACACACACGCTTATACATTTACACGTGTCAAGACTAGAATCTAAAAGAGCACGGCAGAAAAAGTGGAATGAAATACATGTAAACGGAGCATAGCGGACTAGAACAGTCTAGAAAACAAAAAAAGGTATAGGGCAGAACACGGAACGATATAATAGAATAGGCCTATAATAGAATTTAACATGCCAGAGTAAAACAGACCATAGAACAGGCAAAATGTAGAACACAACTGAGTACAATTGAATAAACCAGAATGGAATAATTGTGCATAGCACAGTAGAAGAGAATGAAGTAGGCATGAAATTCAGCCTAACAGGATAGAATATAACAGAGTATATAGAGAGAACTGTGTCGAAGAATAGCACAGAACAGAGGAGAGTACAATAGAATAAATCAACTTTAATCGAAATATATTATGTTACCATGTACAATTTGTCATCGATTTCATCTCTAGTTTCGAGCGGACCATCGATTTCTGCCCGGATCAATGTTTCTAGTGGCAAGATTTCTGTCACAACGTAACATGGAGACATAGCCATCGCATATCGACCCCGTGACCTTTCGACCAGCAATCAGACTCTTCCTTCTCCTCGTTCTCTTCTTTTCTCTCGCTCTCTTCTTTTCCCTTTCGTTCGTTTCTTCCTCCATACCCCTTCCCAGTTCCCTCACATCCTTTCGCTTTTCCTTCTCTACCATTCTATCTCCACCTCGTTATCCCATTGTCATCTACCTCCTACTCTTCCACCTCCTCCTCTTCCCACCCTTCCTTCTTCCATTCCCTTCCGTGCCCCTTCCCCTCTCCCGTCGATTTCCTGTGCTCCACCCGCCCATACTCCCTTAGAACTGGCGCAGCGGTTATCTGGCGCCCCCTATAGGAGCTAATCCCGCTTATGGTCTATGGGAAGCCGAGCGCATAAAATTGATCGTGAGATAAGGCTTGTAATTTCTTGCCATCTCAGTTTGTCCGAAGATGGCAGGCTACAGTCAAACCCCTATAAAACAGACCAGTACATTTATAAGCCTATATAATTATGTCATTTAGGTGAATGATCTCTCTAGTTTTAGAGGTTATGCGGGTACGCGGATATTAATAACTGATAACTATAAACTTAATGCATGATATTTAACACTGATTCTAATACGCAATTGATCCTAATTATATTTAAAATTGATACTAATGCTTAATAGGCCTTAACGATATTTAATAATTATACTAATATTTATTTAATCGGTCTTAAATATATTTAATATTGATTAAAATACCTAATGAACAATAACGATATCTAATACTGATGCTAATACTTAATAGGCATTAATACTATATAATATTGCAGCGGATGCTTAATAGGTCATAATGGTCTCAATATTGATAACACTGCACAAAAGACCGACATAATATTTAATATCTATACTAATATTTAAGTAGACAAAATTGCATCTATATTGGTAATAATTCTTTATTGGCCCTAATGTATTTCAATATTGTTACTAATATTAAATTGACCCTAGAGAAAACTGATATTGATTATAATACTTAATCGGCATTTAAGATATATTTAATAATGATACTAATGCGTACTTGGTCATATCGATTTTTATATTTTAATATTGATATTCTTACTTACTACTGTTCAGAAATATTTGATATATTGTTGCCGATGCTTAATGAGCCCTAATGATATTTGATCTTGATGCGAACAATTAATAGGTTCATTTTTGCGTTTAATATCGAAATTAATACATATGCTTAATGGTTATTAATACTGTTTTATAAGCATAACCATAACAAATCGTTTTTATTGACTAACTGGCAAACGACAAAGATTTTTATTATATATTATGTTAGTATAACAGTTTAATGAGGATTGGCAGCAAAACAATAGGAAAGTCCCGCTAACAGGGACACCTAGCGCCAAATTGACTGAAAATAGGTGGCGTTTGAAAGTATAATAGTAGATTGTATAACTTAGCTAGTTAATTAACAAGCTATGCAATAAGACAGGTTACACAGAGTGCGGCAAATGTTCACGTAGTCTGTTCTTAAACAAAGTATATTGATACTAATGCTTAATTGGCCCAATAATATTCAATATTGATACTAATACTTACTAGGCCATAATGAAGTATAACGTTGATGCTAATACTAGTAGTTATATATTATGTTAATGCTAGTACTAATGATAGCTATCGTCGAGGATCTACTGTAGTCGTTGATGTCGCCTTAGACACGCCTGACTGTCTGCTCACCGTCTTCGCTCAAGCAGCAGCAGCAGTAACCCACACAAGATCGATTTGTCATCGATCGATCTCCTTCCCCATGTCCCTCCTCCTCATTCGTTCATCCACACCGCTTCCCGATCCTCATCCAACTCCCCTTCCTCCCCTTTATCTCCCTCCTGACGTGCGTTCGCTATACCGACTTCATCTAGACAGTCGTGTTCTGAGTCTCCGAACGATTGGTTGGAACTTCAGATTTGAAGATCTGCGACAGAAATCGACTTAAAGGGACAGACAGACGGACGGACAGAGGCACAACCACGCATAAAGAGACACAGAAGTGAAGAAACAACTCGAGCAAAATCGAGCAAAAGACATTCTCATAAGACAGCGAATTCGTGAGTGATAGGGATCGATAGAGACAGACAGGCAGCCAGACAGACAGCAGAGTTCATTTGAGAGGAGCAACCGAGTACAAAACTCAGTATCGATCGAGTTTACATCGAGAAAGTTCTACGTAATATAAAGGTATACAAACCTGATATCTAATCATTATAGCAATTATTCGCAAAACAGCAAATGTAACGAGTCTAATAATAAAAGCGATTATTTATCATTTCTTTGTAATGATTTTCTCGCTAATACAAATGCTGATTCGAATTCTGACTATTCCACTAATGCTAATATTGCAGAGAGGCCACAAGGCTTCCATTTTACAGTTAACTAGGCTACTAATGAAAACCTTATTCGGATAATGTAAAAAGTTACATATTAGATTGTGTTATATTTAAATTGTTCAGTTAGGCGTTTTTCCAACATTTCAACGTTTTGTCATTATCAAAATTTACGACAACACCTTTCGTATCGTATCATATCATATCTGGTTATTTATATAGCGCTTCTTACAGTAGTAGCTATTCAGAAGCGCTCTCAGCGTCACAGCCCCTAGGAAATAAAAAAATCTTCATGCAACGAAGGGATGAGAGTGGGAGCCAGAGTAAAAGCTTGCTACGGATAATGGGAGATGGGGAGGTCATTCCCACCTTTATCATCCAACTCTTCTTAATTTGGACGCCACTGATGTCACAAAGACGCCGCCTGTCACTTTAAATCAGCAATGACTATAACAATAATTGCAAGTAACCACAAACGTTATATATATATATATATGAGGTCTGAGTCATAAACACGGAACTGGAACTAAAATAGTTTGATGGTGGGAACACGTTATTCAAGACTCAAATGCAAAAAGACGCAGAAACTTTGCATAGATTAAAAACCCTGCTCCACGACGACGACGACGATGATGATGATGACAACGACAATGACGACGATAATGATGATGATGATAATGACGATGACAAAGACGACGACGACGATGATGATTATAATGATGATGACGACGACGACGACAACACCAGCTACAACAATAATGATTCAGATTATTTCCAGGTTAACATCGACTGGATTTCGAATCCGATCTGTTCAGAATGGGGTTCAACCGGATGTTCCTTGTCTGTTTGTCATCCTTGGTGGCTCTGACTGCCATTAGTGGAGCCTGGCCTTCGAGGAGTGGCCTTACGGACAGAGAACTCATCGACGTACTCAGAATATCCAGGAGAAACATGGTAAGTCCTCGGTGGAATTTCACGTGGCAAAAGTTTGAACCGGATGAACAAAAGTGGGAGTGTGTGAACTAAACTAGATAGAGCTAGTGGATTGAAAGTAAAAGTAAAAATAGGCTATAGAATAGAATAGAATAGAATGGCCTCTTGTGTCAGTCCAAGCTCATTAAATTTTTTCAAAGACTATGGGCAAACACAGTAGAATAGCCTACAAAACAATTGAAGTGAGCGTAACATTAGTATGCTATTTTACGTTTTCTTATTTGGAAGCAAGAAAAGCACTTGGTTTTGGTTATTATCGTCTAGTCTGTGATACAATTCGCTTGTTTTTATGTCTTAGGCTTCTATTTGATTTCGTGTTCTACAATGTTCCAGTTTGATTCATTGCTCATGTATTCTATTCCACCAGAGCAGAACATGAAATCAAATTCTATCAGAATAAACAGCACCATAGATTAGATTAGAGCTGTTCGACGTTCGTGTTGGGTCATGAGATATTATTAATACGGCGCATCCCAAATATCGCTCCCTGACGGGAACATAGTTTGCCGAATGTTGATCTAATTTAGTCCTACGCTCAGAATCAGGAACACGGACTCAACATTGAGGCATAAATTCCAGATCCGTGCGTGGCCTAAGCAACATAATAACGGCCAGGCGTCCCATCTGGAATTTCGGTTTTCTACGTAATTTTTTCGATTTGTCACTTATTCGTCAAGGGATTATTCCCTTGGCCCAGAGTGCGCCAAATCTAGTTTTGCGTGAAGAAATGCACTCGATTAACTTCTTGAAGCAACACTCTACAGTATGACATGAACGCTCGTCAATATAATATTGACGAGTTTAGATTATATTAACATATCTTATTTGTGGAAGTGTCAAGCAATTCATGCTATATTGCGGCGTTTTATTTACTATTAACCGCAATCAATTTGATCTAAGCATACGTTGTTTTAATTGATGTCTGAATAAAGGAACTAATTACCTAACTAGAGACGGGCTTATGCACACCAACTGTCTATTGATACAACTAAGTCAATTTATTTCGTTAGGCTATAAATATATGATATCATAAGGTTGACCTATTTTAGAGCAAGGTGGTTAAACCAACCGAAATTATTTGCATCATCCAAGGCAGGACACACGCCATCTATTCTAGTGGCCTAGAATACTGATGTCATTATTGACCAATAACTATCTAAGTCATATTTGTAGCAGTTCAAAGAAAGTCAGTGGGCCCCAATAGATTATATACATTTATATAATTCACCTTGGTGTGAACAAGCCAACATACTTCTTCTAAGATGTGTCCAAGACGGAATAAAATTCTTTATAAAATTATGCGACAATCAACTTGACACTCAGCGAAATAGCCACACTATACATGTTGTATCTGTTCCTATCAGACCTTACTTCCAATGTCTTAGTCGAGCTGATGATTGTGCAATTACTGAACGGGAGTGAATATTCCTAGGAGCATAGAAATACATAAATGTATATAGTTATCGTTGAACGTGGTGTTTGAATGGAGATATTTCTCGAGGCACCTTCATTATAAAGAACTGTCTCGGAGACCCACTGGCAGTCAATATTTATCCTCCTCTAACGACGAATGACTAACGGACTCGGCTTTGTGTTGGCATGTGTGTTGGCATGTGTGTTGGCATGTGTGTTGGCATGTGTGTTGGCATGTGTGTTGGCATGTGTGTTGGCATGTGTGTTGGCATGTGTGTTGGCATGTGTGTTGGCATGTGTGTTGGCATGTGTGTTGGCATGTGTGTTGGCATGTACGTTGGCGTGTTGTGTTTGTCTATGCCTGTCTGTCTGTATTTCTACCTCTCGGTTTTCTCTGTCTCTCGCTCGCTCTCTCTCGCTCTCTCTGTCTCTGTCTCGGTCTGTCTCGTCTGTCATTCTCGTCTCTCTGTCGAGTGCTGTCTGCCTCTGGGTCTGAAGAGCGAGAGTGACATCAGACCTGTCTGGCTGGTGCCTCTGCTCTTCGCGAGAGAGTAGCGATGGAGAGAGGCAGAGAGGCTGACTCTCTGTCCGATCTCTCTCTCTCTTCGAGCGGCGCAGCTCTCTCTAGAGATTCTCTCTCTCTCTCTCTCTCTCTCTTCTCTCTCTCTCTCTCTCTCTCTCTCTCTCTTCTCTCTCATTCTCTCTCTCTCTCTCTCATTCTCTCTCTCTCTCTCTCTCTCTCTCTCTCTCTCTCTCTCTCTCTCTCTCATTCTCTCTCTCTCTCTCTCTCATTCTCTCTCTCTCTCTCTCTCTCTCTCTCTCTCTCTCATTCTCTCTCTCTCTCTCTCATTCTCTCTCTCTCTCTCTCATTCTCTCTCTCTTCTCTCTCTCTCTCTCATCCTCTCTCTCTCTCTCTCTCTCTTCTCTCTCATTCCTCTCTCTCTCTCATTCTCTCTCTCTCTCTCTCTCTCTCTCTCTCATTCTCTCTCTCTCTCTCTCTCTCTCTCTCTCATCTCTCATTCTCTCTCTTTCTCTCTCTCTCTTTCTCTCTCTCATTCTCTCTCTCTCTTTCTCTCTCTCATTCTCTCTCTCTCTTTCTCTCTCTCATTCTCTCTCTCTCTTCTCTCTCTCTCATTCTCTCTCTCTCTCTCATCTCTCTCATCTCTCTCTCTCTCTCTCTCTCTCATTCTCTCTCTCTCTCTCATTCTCTCTCTCTCTCTCTCTCTCTCTCTCTCTCTCTCATTCTCTCTCTCATTCTCTCTCTCTCTCTCTCTCTCTCTCTCTCACTCTCTCTCTCTCTCTCTCTCTCTCTCTCTCTCTCTCTCATTCTGTCTCTCTCTCTCTCTCTCTCTCTCTCTCTCTCTCTCTCTCTCTCTCTCTCATTCCTCATTCTCTCTCTCTCTCATCTCTCTCTCTCTCTCTCTTCTCTCTCTCTCTCTCTCTCATTCTCTCTCTCTCTCATTCTCTCTCTCGCTCTCTCATTCTCTCTCTCTCTCATTCTCTCTCTCTCATCATCTCTCTCTCTCTCTCTCCATTCTCTCTCTCTCTCTCTCTCATTCTCTCTCTCTCTCATTCTCTCTCT
>OY365806.1:25508984-25542315 GCA_959347315.1 Bimastos eiseni | reverse complement strand
GTAAGTCTACGTATGAACGAATATTTCTCTCTGTACAGTTGTCCTCAGTATCTGTGTCCATGTTCATCGACTCGAATCCAACTCTGACCGAAACAATTCTCTCATTCTTACATCGCTGGCTCCTCTTGACTGTAGTAATCCATCTGCTGGCCAATTCCAAGACCCTCTCAATCCCCTCTGATCCTAACTAATTGGAAGAACGATGGAAGGAAGTAAGAAACTGAAATGGCCGCCGAGTGTTAAATCAGACATGGGTGTAGTTGAACTCGGCAACGTACAATAATAGCTTCCAATAATATTGTCAACCGAAAATGACCAAATCCAAACCGATCCAGTTAGATCCTTGGTTGGTAGGTTGATTGCACGTCTGATTACGGAGAACTTAGCACGACCTTTAAACTCGTAAGGCATTTAGCGCAGAAGCTGCATATAATTTACTTGCATATAATACAAAGACTAGTCCCTTCGCATAAAACTACAAATGCTGCTGAAATGCAGCAATGGGAATTAAGTACCAGTCACTTATCTTTTTTAGCTGGTCAAATAGGGGGTACTTCTAACTATGCGGCGTAAGTAGCAGCCACTGGCATGGGACATAATAAGCGACATCGATTTCTTAGCCTCGTCGTACGATGGTGGTGGCAAACCTTCTCCTTGCCAAAGACGATCAATGAACTAATTTCATATACGTGAAATCAGTAGAACTGAAACGTTGGCATATTATTATTCCCGTTCATGTCAGTGTTCGAAGTTCTGACGATACAGACTTCAGACAACAAAACTAGTGACCGATTTGTCACAGAGCTATGTAAATATTTTTATAAATATTTCATGCAATGTCATTCAAGCATACCTCGAAATATAGGCCCTATACAAGTTTAATATCCCAGTTTTTCTGTTCGCTTGAGTTTTTTTAGTTCTTAAAGTTTAATGTTATATTTTATTAATTCATTTTAGTGTCACCCGTCAAATTATGAATTGTCTTCGAACGCCGCTGGTCTAAAAACGCCGACCTTTTATTGAGGTCAGTAGTAGTAGTATAATTTATGGCTTCCCATGCGCCAAAGAACATGAGAGTAGGTAAGTATTTCCCCGATACCATTTGAGTAGTATGGAAGACAACAACCGTCCTCCGTACGAAATTCTAGGATATATAGGCCTACAAAATATAGACATCACAAAAAGGGTTGACTAAAGACTGAAGCTCCTTGCATGGTTCTAAATTGGCAACGACGAATATGGCTATTTTGTAGTTCTAGTGTTGATACAGTACTAGCATAACAGCTTCGCTTTACCTGAGTTTGACTTTTGAACTGCTTTGACCTGAAATTCGCCCCGGTAGCGAGTTTGGAGAGCGCTCCGAGTGAAACCGTGATTATTATTATGATTAACTTACCTGAGTTGCATATTAAACCCAGCATAGCCTTCTGAGGATGCGACTGCACATGGCGATTGTAAACTATATGACGGGAACTGTGCAATTTGGAATTAAGAATGTCCAATATATCGGAATTTAAAGTAAATTGTGTCTGAATGTAGTTACGTTGACCTACAATGTAGAGATTTGCATAAGAACGTTCTGTATAAATGTGCGTATATTGCCAGAGCGTTCCATTCGTCAGCCGTCCTTGGGACCAACAAATCTTAATCGTAATCTCAACATTTCTGCAGCACCCATAAAAGCGAAGTCGCGGGAACCAGCTTATTCACTGAACAATCTTCCGCTTTTTTTTATAGATATATTCGTGTTTTCCTATCCATGCTCTGCCGAGCAAAATTACACGTAATAAACAGAGGAAGCAGTCGTCGTCTGACCCATGACTGACCACACTGGTCAGACAAGTTTTGGTCACTCCGTTTCTTGACCGCCAAAGGATCTGACATCAGATAGTAGAAGGGTAATAGGAAAAGAGGAAGTCTGCGAGGGATCTATGCACCGTATATGATAAAAACTATATAGGCTCATCGTTTAATACGATTTCTATGGCGCTACTGTAAGGTTTGAAGTTTATAAATAAATGAGGGCTCAATCACGTCAGAGGGGTCAAAAGATGTAAAGGAAATATCCGATCGCCAGAAAAACCAAAGAGAGGCGGTAAATAAATAAAAACAGAATCTATATAAATGATGCTGTTCGGTCGCAAGACGATCTCGTCGCTCGGATGAGATGCACTGATTGGTGAAGCTCCAGAGAACGTCAACAAAATTATATGCGGCTCGGAGAAGCAATGAATATGTAAAGCCAGGTTTCTTATCACGTTCAAGATATAGGTCAACGCGTTTATGGGTGAGATATAAGAGTCGTAAGATATAATATGCTATCTGGTACGGAAAGGAGACTCAGCGGATCTGATGTCATGGTTCGAGTCGAACATGCTGTGATGCCGCAAGACCAGGGCTTTAAGCGTGCCCGGACGGTCATGGACGTCGTCCAGACACTTATTTTCGAGGCTGTAAGCCTTCCTGTTACTAAGGCCTATTTCGCCAGCAGAGTATGGACGCCGTCCATGAACGTCCATGCAACAGTGCAATTCCTCTTTGTACATTATTATTAACAGCATTTAATTATCTACTATTCCAAAACAAGATCATATTTACATCAGGCCTACTTATTAACTGAGGTAGCCTATGTATATAATGGATGTCTATAATTCGTGTCATACATTGTAGTAACCTTTTCATCACATTAATTTTTGTCTTCTGGGCTACCGGTGTCTGCTACATTTGGTGATTAATTTTCAGATGTAAAAAGCCAAACGTTGTTCAGCTCGTTTTATGAAATATTTGATGAGCTGATCAGGCTAGTAAATTAGTAAACAAATTAAGTCGCACTACATACCATTGCGCATATAAAATTGGACTGAATTTCTTCTATTTCAAGTTGCGAAATGACGAAACGTGTAGTTTGATAGGCCATATATCTACTGCTACTGCTACTGCTAGTGCATGATGTCGGATTGATCATCGAAAAATGAATTGAGAAGTCCAATTTCCCCCACCAGAGCAGACTTGCTGTCGTTCTCGAAAATATACTCCGGAAAAGGTTAATTACTTGGTGAAATATGTCCAAAGTTAAGAATATTGATGAAGTGAATATTTCAAACTCCCATCTGTTAGTGCTATCAGCAGTATGAACACTTGGGCCTATTTTTATTTACTTGGTGCAAATTGGTGCAAAATGAACATATTAAATCAATCGAGACGATCCTGGTATACGACCGAAAACAAGCACAACGGACACCCCACAATTCCCATCCTTTATTTAGAGAATAGAAAGAATGGAGGAGATCACAATTCTAGAAATGTGTCAGGACTCAGGTTGTCAACTTTAGAGACTGTTTGGCAGAAGTTCTTTCAACAACTCTCGGTGCTTTGCTCTATCAGTCTATCTGTAGGTGCATTTTGTTTGACAAATTTTTTTATATTCTATATAGACTGAATTCAATTTTTACTCAATACTGACTAGAGCACGTTCATGTGCAAAGAGAAACGCATCTCTCTGTAAACAGATAAGGAAAACAATTGTGCGTTTCGATACTTTGTAAGGCCTCCCAACTTTAAAACGCTGCCGGCTCCACTGTCCCCCTTGTCGACAATTTCGCAAAGGGAAAGTAATTCTCTGTACGCTTAAAATTCCAACAAATATTTCACCAATAAATAATTGACAACAAAATAATGTTTAATGGACAAAAAGCTAACAAATGCCAACAAAATTTTATTGTTCAACGATTGTATTTGGTCACATAGAAGTTGAATTGATAATAATAATGCCTGCATATCCATCTTCTGCTTCGGCAAGAACTTTGTATCAATTCAACCGCTATTTAGGCAAATACTCTTATCAATAATCCAACTTTTATTTCAGCAAAACTTTATATTCATCTTGTTATGCTGCGCTTTGTAGTTACTAGAAATAAGACAGTTAGTGAGTAACTCTATTTCTTTCGCCATAACAAAGACAACCTATACAAACGTTCGTACAAACGAAGTGCGGAAGCACTTTGACAGACTCCTCTTCCAACGGAAGGGACGCACTACCGACAGCAGTCAACAGAAAACAACTCAGACGGTCCTTTACTCGGCCGAGAAGCGGAAATACTAAGGTCAAACGTAGACACTTATGTCTTTTTAACAACTGGAGATGTTGGTCAGCCTTAACTACGACGTAGCTACCTGAAACAGCAACGAGCCTGCTACGCGACGTCACTCCTTAACTATCTGATCCAACACTCCCAGAAACTCTCATTGCACAGTCTTATATACACAGCAGATAACCTAATGTGCACTCTCTATGTACACCTCAGTACACATCGTAGGCCCGCTTTGGTTCTTCGCTACACCTTGTGCCTACGAGTCTACGACCAACGCACCTGCTCTAGGATGGTCCCAGATCATAGTCAATGCACCCGCACCTAACAATCTAAATAGCATCTGTTTGGGGAGATATTCGTTCACCAATCCAACCTCTCTTCCAGCATCATTAATATCATAAAATCCCACTGATATTTTAATGAATACAGTGGACCATAGTGCGTGAACCATTTCTCATCGACTTATGTTAGTGATCTACCTTTGCAATCTTTAGTCCTTAACTTTTTGACACTAGCGTCCAGGCATGTCCTTTTTTACACAGCGCAAGACGGATTGATTTCCAAACACAGGAAGATGATATTGTATAAAACATTGAAACTCGTGACCGCCATCTACCTTGCCTGAAATCGTGAATCTTATATTATGTCTCATGCTGGAGACCACGAGTTACCGTTCCAGAAGCGGTCAGGTCGTAGAATAAGGCAGTCAGACGAATAGAAATACTCGGGTCGAAATATTTCGGATGGACCATCTGGGTGGATGAGTTGAAACGAATCATTCCTTTTCCATATATGTCTTTTGCAAGGTTTCCATTAATTTCATCGCAGATCATTTCGTCGCATTTATTGGTTGCACACATTTGAAAGAAACTATAGAAGGTGAATTGATGAAAAGAATTTTGTCTAACTAGAAGCAGAAATTTTGAAAAGAATCGTGCAGTCAAGATTCTAGTCAAATATGAGTTTTATGTTCAGTGCCGCTTCCATTTAAACGACATCCTTTTCATCAATCCAGCTTCAATTTAAAAATAATTCTTTTCATCAATCCACTTTCCTGTCAAAATCTTTTAATCATTTCCGCTTCCATTAAAACCGCATGCTTTTCATAAATCCAGCTTCTATTTAAACCTAATTCTTTTCATCAATCCACCTTCCTGTCAAACTATTTCCATCATTCCCGCCTCCACTTAAACGGCATCTTTAATTAATCCAGCTTATATTTGTACATAAACTTTTCATCAATCCACTTTCTAGTTAAAAACATTTGATCGATGCTGCTTCCATAGAAACAGCATTGTTTTCATTAATTCAGTGTATAGAGTTAAAGAAATCTGCTTATAATTCCCTCTTCCATGCATTTAGGTAGAAATCTTTTCATAATTTATTATTCCATTCAGGCAGCAATCTCTTCACTAATTCGGCCTCAAGTTGAACAGAATACATTTATCAATCCAGGATTCTGTCAAAATCTGCATTATTCCCGCTTCCATCTAAACGGCACTCTTTTCATCAATACAGTTAAATGGTTCGTTAGGCCTATATGTACATAGCTGTCGCCGTTTGTTGGCTTCTTTCAAAATGTGTGCAACCATAAGAAATGAAGCTGCCACAAAATTAGCTAAAAATGCGACGAAATGAGTGCGATGAAATGATCTCAGACGAAATGGGCGGTCACCCTTTCGCAATACACGAATCAGATTATAGCGACTGAAGTATGGGATTGGGCTCTCAACTAAAGTTTGTGTTAATATAGCTTGCAAGGTTATAATAGAGAGATGACCTTTAATGTCAGAGTTTTAAAGAGACAATACACCGTTAGCTCTCTATTTGGAACTGAAACCTCTGACCCGATTAAGAGAAATTATACCGCAATTAAAGTAAACGATGCCAAGTTATGATCTTACCCCATTCGGCATCGATTTATTTTATATCTTGCCGACTATGTGACAAAGAATGTTGAAGAATGTAGCAATTAGAAGAATGACGGATGGAATGACTGAGGCGAGGGGTGATCACCGATGGAGAGGAATGTTTGTGTGGGGTAAAGGGATATTGATGGATTATCCTGAATTAACGACGCATAGAGAAACCGAGGATTCTCATCTTCGAACTGATAAATGCTGCTAAAGTGGAATGTAAGATTAACGGTGAATCGATGAGGATCGCGACCAACTGAAGTGGGGGCTGGCCTCATAGCACGTCACGTGTGCGATCTGGTCCAACGGTCAGAAGAGCAGCAACGCAGCTGCAGACGAATGACTGAGAGCATTGACAAACTGTGGGCTGCACTGCAATGGCCAATTCGGGTGAAGATCAAACTGTGTAATATAGCTACAGCGGGTCAGATTCTTTGAAAGAGGCAGATAGAAAGACCCTCATCTGTCTTAGGATTGCGTTGTTGGTCCTCACAAATCCTAAGATTGTTTACGACGTCGTATATTGAGATCTTTGTGTAGACAAAACCAAATTACTGGTCTGTCAAGTGCATTAATGTAGAAGTAAGGATGACGAGTCCTCAATGACCTTTCTGGTCTGCAAATCCCTTAAACCAACATTACTGTATATACAATTATACATACTATATATGATTTTTACAAATAGACAGTAGACTATATATAATAACTTATATATATCCTTTATGTTTGAATTAATCTCTCCCAGGGGAGGGTCAGCCACACGGAGCCTTCTTTTCTACGTGGTTCTTTCTCAAGTGTTTCCTTCTTCAACATTAGAAGTTTCGAATCCCCTTGCGTCATATTTCCTCATCTGTTCTAATGTCACTCACTACTGCGGCTTCCGATCATATCTGCTCTAATTATATATTAGTTTAATCCAGCATTAATTCTCTATTCTCATCACGTGACTGTACCATCTCATTCTGGCCTCTCGTGTTTGTGTACATGTCAATCCCAGCGTCTTTCTGACGACTTCGTTCCGTTTCTTAGGCCTATAGAGTAGCGAGATACCAAGAATCCACCTCAGCATTCTCGCTTGCCTAACTACGCATACCCTACCGTCAACAACTGTTGACTCTTCCACCTCCTTCGCTGTCTGCGATCTTTGGGTAAGCGATATACGTTTCTATCTCAGCCACCACTGAGAACTGTTCTGGGCTTTTGATCGTTCTGTGTTGCTGTCGCAAAAGAATGGAACAAATCGTCAAAGTATCTCCGACATTCAGCAAAATTCTGGAGCATTCGAGTTATATTTCCTAGGAACTTTGATGACACGAATATTCTGAAACTTTGACTTCGATTTTCTCAGTTGTCATGATTTTGATAATTAAAGAGTCAAATGAGTGTCACTTAAGTTAGAAAAATCTATTGTGATTTAGTAAAAAGTAGCTGGAACAACATGCATTGAAGAATATGATTAACGAAAAAGTCGAAAACGACAAGTGATGGGTTTTGACCTCTGGCCTCACGTATATAACGTTATCTTATGGAAGAAATATGTTCATGTTTGGGCACTTTCTGATAAATGTCAGACTATGATGAACGATGTTCAAATGTTCAAAAGAGTGTTAGAACATTAGACATGAAAATGAAGACGTATTTTGATGCGAGATATATATCAGTCGTTGTTTTACGACCGTTGCGACAGCAGACGGCGAGTCTATCGTGCCTCGTTTTCAATTCGCGTCGCCCGGATGTCTCCCATTCTGCGGCGTAAACGAGGCCTCACTTCTAATCTCGATCCAAGATCAAGCAGCTTGCGTCAATGCAGAATTAATGTCGACATTTATGTAACGCTTAATAGAAGACAGAATCGTGGAAATCAATTTTGATTTCCATCCTCAAACGCAACAAAGCAATATCTCCATAAATTGACTCAGGCAGAGCTTTTAAGGTTGTCTCGTCAGTGCAAAATAACCTTAGAGTTCGTTAAACTTGTGGAGTGGCCTGGTAGTATTGAATAATAGTTTTTCGTTTTGAAAACGTAAGGTATCGAATAATACACATCATGCAGTGACTTGGTTAAAGTCATAGTTATTGGCCGTTGACCAATTAATCTGAACTACTCCAGTCTAAGATACTAGGCCTAAACATAGCCTACTAGGCCTATACATTTATTGTATCTTCAATGTAAATTTATTTAAAATCTGGTCATTTTAATAATCACGTTGCTTGGTAACGCTCTTCAATAGCCCTTAGTTCAACTGCAGATATTGACATTTTTATTCCCTATTGACATAGACCTTACTTTTCTTCACACGCGCGACAGCAGGCTTTTTGTTCATATACGGCAACCATGTATACGCTCTATTCAAAGAGTCTCTGAAATATCAGAATTGGTGTTTTGATTCCGGAGAGAGAAAAACGACCTCTAGTGACACATGGCGACATCATTGGCCGTTCTAAGGAGAACAACGGAACAATGAGTAATGAACGTCCGAACAAATCGGCCAACTTAGCGACAACGGCGCCGCACAGTGTTCTCCGAGCGATATTGGAAAGATTTTACTTGGGTGCATTGGTAGTTCTTCTTTGAGACTTAGAATGCAGCTCGGAGGGTAGATGAATAAGGGGAGAGGATTTGGATTTGATCACATGATTTTGTGGCGGACTCCTTGCGGCGACGACCATGCTGTCGTAATGGATTTAATCGAGGTGCTATAGAAGTCAATGAATGATCGGGCCAGTCAAGCAGTGCGGTATACCTGGGCATCTCGTCCTCCTTACGAGGTTCCCCACCAGGAAAGGAGAAGTCCAAGGAGACGGCTGCCTCTTCCACACCTCCTGGCGCCGTCGAACCTTCGCTCGACGCCATCTTGAAAGTGACTTCAAGATCAATATAATCTTCTATTCCTCCATCCGCGGTCCTCGGGCAGATGGGTCCCTCTTCACCGTCAGCCTAGGGTTCTTATTTTCCATTCGACAGACTCTAGGCTAAACTAGGCGATAATTGGACGAGATAAAGATGACGACGGTGCTATACAAACGCGCTACTTTACATAGGGCAAATTGCAGGACTTAGTGAGGCCTATACTATTAATAATGACGACGCCTGCAGATAGCCAATTAAATCAAAGGCCGCTTTATTACAATTATCATAAACTTCCTGTCAGAACGAAATAATATGCAGAGATACACTTCTATCTCTTAACTTAAGAAAAGGCGTCACAACAAATCAACTAATGCCATACAATTGTTTAGGGTGGCTCACTATGACATGTACACATTGAACTACACAAAAGTCAATTAATCCTCGCAATACTTCGGCGCCATATTAATCTTCGTAGCTATTTACTGGCCGCTATAAAGACATCTAAAACTTATGAACTATCGTTAAACTCTTGTGCCCGTGACCGATCAACTATTACTCAGTCACGACCTCCATAATGCAAATGGCGGCCGAAAGCGCAATGATCAAGCCGGAGTTTCTCTAACTTCTCGATTAGCCGAAGTCACTGCCAGATAGGGTTCAAAACCTTCCTCGCCCGTGTCCAGGTCCTATCCTCATGCTCCCTTCCATGGATGCTTGGGCCTATGGCGGAATTCTACTGGATAAAAAAAATCGTAAATTGCAAACCACAAGAAACCCAACTTCTTCAACGGAAGCGACGACAACAACAAGGGGAAAGATGCACTATACAAAGTCTACATCATACTACAATTATATAGCGCAAACGAGCCTCTCCTTAGTTACATTAAATAGCTAATCTAAATAAAACTATCACTTAATAATCTAATAAAGATTAACCTTAAGTGCAAAAAAATTACTTTTCGTCACAATTTGGTGGGGGAAAGGAGTAGGGTGGATTGGCAGATTGAGAGAGGCTGACAGACAGACAGACAAAGAGAAGAAGGAAAGAGACGGAAGGATAAACGGCGAGACGGCGGCGAAGGGATGGAGAGCACAAAAGAGAAATTGAGAAATTGACAGAGAGTCAAAACATATTAACAGATCAAAAGCATTTTAATCCGGTATTCAATATATCACACAACTAAAGCACTTCTATAATATATTAAATTACATGACATTACATTGACAATGTTACAGTGTGTCGTGACGGGAGGAAAGTGTTTTACCACCAGCCACTGTTGCAACGGTCTGGTCTGCGCCGCCATAGACGACTACTTCGGTAAGAACTCCAGGTTTACCTACGATATTTCGAAATATACCGAGGATCACGCATTCATGCAAGTATGGAAAACATAGTAGAAGTGTTGTTCAGAATGCTTCAAGTATAGTAAGCAAGTAGGAATATTCTTTATTAGGCTACCAGCCAACGCGCATTAGATTGCAATGATAATAATAAATCAATCAATCAATCAACAACCACCATTGGATCATGGCCCGTTGGTGTATGATGCCTGTCTGACCACATCTCTCCACATCTCTCTGTTTATTGCAGCGTTAGTCAACCCTTGGAGACTCTTTCCACCCCAATCTTCAATGTCATCTAGCTCTCCATTCCCAATGTGGTCTTTCTCTTTTATTTGCTCCATGTATTGTTCCAAAACCAGCGTTCAAGGTTATCTTTCCTGTTTCATTCTGCAGATATTTTGTCCGAACAAACCTCTGGAGGACTTTCTGCATGAGAATTTCTGTCCTGCAGACTCTTCTGTAGCATCAATTTAAACAATGTTATAATTATAGTTCTCTTGGCAAAACACCAACCATAGATAGGGTGAGGTTATGTGATCTGGAACGCTTGTTGAATGGATGGTGGCAGTATAATCTGCTCAAAAATTAGCAAATGGCGGTTCTTATGAGCTCAAATGCTCACAAATGGAACAGTCTGGCCACATGAACATTATGAAAAAGGTTTTTATGAGAATTTCTAGGTCAACGTGACTATCTAAACTTCTGAAGAGCAAACATTTTACCCTAAATTCCGACATCTGGGTATTATACTTTCGCACAATTCGCCCACCCATTCTATATAATAATAACAACAATCACCGTTTGAATCAGTTCTCTCACTCGTCGATTCTTCTGGCCCCGAAAGAGCACAGTGGTGATCTACTCTTTATTATGCAGTTGAGGTCGATGGGGGATGATGGAAAATGAATAGAACGGTTCACAGTGTTAAAGTCATATAATTTATATGGCGCCCTCTATTGAAACGGATCAACAATGCAATGCATGTATTACGGTCATTTATGACGCTTGATTAAAAGCCATCACCAGCGCTTTGCAATTGCATTGAAACGAAAGTTTATACCAATGCATCTCAAGCGCACGCTTGTATATATATATACATATATATATAGCGAGTGCAAACATGTATAAGTATATGTATTTGTATGCGTAATACTTTTGAATATGAAAATTATACAAATATACGTATACATGCATACAAAATATAATGCACAGGTATACGTCAACCATTTTACCGATATTTAAGTATTATTCATATATATATTTATCTATACTAATATAGGAACCTGTACATATTTGGATGACATATATATTAATATATGCATATATATGTATATATATTTAGCGAGTGAAACTGAGTGACATTTACCGAAGTGCACGTGACAGTCTGCGTTATAGAGGAGTGTCGAATTTGTCGAAATGAGTAAATGCTCGACATGTCACAGATCAGAGGAGATTGGCAATCAATTCGCAAGAGTGGTCGTTAAGCTATCGAAACGCTTCTTGTTGTTTCCTGTACAAGAAATGCAGCTGATCGATACATCGTGGGATTGATTGCCCATGGCAACCAAACGCCATGACCTCCGTGACCTTTCGTTCGTCGATTCCGTTTCGATCTAATCAGATGTAATCCGATCGATGGCATTCTCATAAATGTTTCCGGTCTGATGAGTTTCGATCTAATTTGGTCTGACCTAATGTAATAAGGAAAAGTCACGCATGACATAACAATTCCTATCGGGGTTCCTGTGCTCACGTTTTCTCATTCCTGCTACAGTTGCTTTCCATGCAGGATTATCACTTCTTTTCCAGTTTAAAAAAATGCACAGGGCATCAGAAATTCCATAAATTTGTTCTATACTGATTTGTATAACTATGGCCACGATTCGCTTATCCAGAATAGCCATCTTGATGTTCGATGCATGTCTTCTGGTTTTGCGGACATTAGCCACTTTTATATCTCACCTACAACACACTTCAATCCTATCACCCTGCCCCTACCTCTGCCAGTTGCTCACGGTCTACCACTTCGATCAAACCGTTCCTCTTCCACCCTAACAATGGCCTGAAAAGTCAAGTAGGCAGACAACTAGAGTTGAACGAGAAATAAATTCTCTGTTTAATAGTAAATATAGGTGTATATATATATGTGTGTAATAACTATGTATAGATATATTTAATACAATTGCGAAATTATCTGATTAATCAATCTAATGTGCGTGTATATTGTTTTGATTATGATTATATAATGATTATATAATGGGCTATATAATAATAATGGGCTAATTAAGTTCGTGCTACCTGCTAATGTATTTGTACCTAATGTGCTGCAACCGTATACGCATCTATTGTAAGGGTGACTCTGTTACAGGACGTGTGTCCTTTAAGTTATTCTATTGTCTCTATTGGCCCCAACCAGTAGTCAACATTTGTGTCATATACAAATACATATACGCACGCATTAATTACATATATTTATACATCTATGCATACATATACATATACATGAATGCATAAATATATATATATATAAGCGTGAGCTTGAGATGGTTATGGTTATAGTTATGGCTATGGTTATTTCAATGTTGATGACAATAGTAGTTTCAATAAAAAATCGTCTGTGCTTCAGGTCAGAAACCGGAAGTTCCTGGATATTGCGTCAAAGAGAAGGACCTCAAAGTCTGTGAGAACAACTCGGACTGTGACCTTGATGGGAAGTGCATGACCCTGGGTCGCTCTGATGAAAAGTACTGCTTACCAAGAGGGGAGGAAAGACGCCCTACGGACCCCATGGGTAGAAAAATCACCGAATACTCAAAGATAGCTGGTGGATTAGGTAAAAATTGTCACTGTCAATATCCTTATGAGCAAAAATATACAGGTCCATCTACTAAAACACATGCGCAGTAGGCTAAATAGTTGAAGCAATAAAATTACAACAAAATGTGTCAACAGGTCATGATTCGAAAATGCTTCATATCATTGCGTCATTACCGAATAGAATACTATCGTCTAATTCGATATCAATTATAAAATCAAAGCAACGCAGTACTCTTATACACACAAACACTAATACTTAAACAGATATATACACTCATAATACATGCACATACATACAATCATACATTAATACATACATGTGTAAATACATACACGCGCATGCATATGTGCATGCATTGATATACATATTATGCATACAATCACACACGTATGCATACATTCATTCATACATACCGACAGACATACATAGACGCGCACTCAGGAAGCCATTCTACGAAGCACAACTTCTTCTGGGCATCTTTCATTCGTTCTCCGATCATTTCGTTCACTTAATTCATTCATCCATTCAACCATCCATCTATCTAAGCATGCATTATGAATGAATTCACTCAATGATTCACCCACTCACCACTCAACCACCCATCCCCTCATTCACTATAACAGATTCATTATGACGTATGTGAACCTCGTAACCATCCACTCGTTAATCAATGTTGTTAAATTGTCGATTTAATATTTCAACGCTTAATTCATCCATTCATTCCATTTTTAGGTTCAACCTGTGAAGACGATTCTGATTGCAAGCCCTTCACACTGGATGGTTCGGAGCGTCTCTGTTGCCAGAATGTCCGCAGAGGAAGGCAGGGAACAAGACAATTGTGCGACCGCACCACCGCCATATCAGTCTGTATCGCTGTGCGCAAGTAACAAATCCACTGATGGTGCAACAATATAAGAACGGCGCACTGCTTTCACAGAAATCTGAATAGCTACAGTTTTAGATGTAGGCTACTGTCTAATTTCCAGACGATAGAATGATTTCCCAATTGAAACTGAATTTAGAGATCATCGTATAAAAAATGAAGGTGTTTTTGAAGCTCGTTTCTGCACAGTAATCTTGCTTTGCGTAATCCATGGCAAACTACACATAGTTTTTTTACGTGACTACGGATAATTGAAATTATTTTTATGCTAGAAGTTGTGTTTTGTGTTCAATAGACTATAGATTGAACTGGCTTGAAAGGAAACCGAATTAAATTCAATAAACGAATCCCATTGAATTTTATTCAAATATAGTTTAAATAATTATGGTATAGTTACAGTCTAACGACACTGTGTGATAAAAAGTTCATTAGTTCAAACTAGGGCTATTTGTAGCGCTTTCTTTTCAAAGCATTCTGTGGCTATTTTTACGTGTCAAAGATTATTTCAGTGATTCAAATTATTTGTAGCAATTGTATTCAAAGTATTTAAGCCCTTGAAGTTAGATTACTAATGAAGACTTTCGCAAACAATTATTGTTAATGAGATAAACAAAATTTATTTAGCTCCAATTTAACAGATCGTCAATATTTACAGAATAGCCTAAGCGGATCTAATAGGCATACATATAATGTAATTATGCAACAATTCCATCATTAACAATTTGACAAACATTATTTGTCAACTTGTTAATAATGGAACTGCTGCATAATTAGTTTTAGCATGCAGTAGTTATATGGCATGAGATAGGGTCTATATGCTAGTTGTAGTGAGTAGGCTACGTACTTTAAAAAGTTGGCTTTCTCGGACAAATTTCCTACCTAAAGCGGAAATTGTTTCCATAAAGCACCGTTCCCTTAAACTTAAGGCTGCTAAGCCACGACAAGGTGGGTGACATACAAAATGGGCGATCAAACCCGAATAACTACCAGAGGGAGTGGCTGACAACGGTGAAGCAAATTGGCTGTTTAGCTATAGGAAATGGCTGCATAAAACACACAAACTAGCGAAATAATTGGTACATATAGATGGCTGTTATGTCCGAAGCAAGTTCACGATGCTGAAACAGATCGCGACCAATAAACAAAATGGTTATCTACACGACAAACTAAAAACCTTGACCTAACTGAAAATCGTTTACCTAAATACACTCAACTTGACTCAAGCATGAGTAAATAGATTAGATCAAAATTAATACATTTTAGATCAATTAAAACATGCGAAGAGCTATATACAGTATTCCTGGAATGTCTGGCAATCCTTCTGAGAATAATATTATTTGATCCAGATATAATTATCTGTGATGATCATCGATTCATGAAGTTCATTAACGCTACTCAGTGGAATCCAGTTCCAGTGACTTAACTATTCAGTGCACTTCAGATGCGAGTAAAGCTATCAAAGGGAAAGATTGTGTGTGAGAAGATATGGACGGAGTTTTGAAACAATAAAAACTGAAGCAATATAAAATGAAGCGAGGCAAGCTAGCTGCTATAGTCTTCTACGCATACTCACATATTATATATTTATTATATATTTATTACAGTTATTCTGTGAAATGCGCTACATATATCTACAGATACCATAGGATAGATTAACTATATACACTTGTGTGAGTGCGCGTGACACAGGTTAAAACAATGAAAACTGAAATAATAAAAGATGAAGTGAGGCAAGTTAGCTGCAAGCCTTCTGTGCATCGCCTTAATATCCTATATATATTTAATATTGATTTATTAAATATTTATTATAGTTCTTCTATGACAGGCGCGTAAACATAATAGACATACCGTAACCAATTTTTAAAAATGTCCTTAGAATAATTTTTAATACGATAATAGATAACATACAAGTGATTGTGATTCTGAGGTGTGGTTAGTCAATAAATCGATAGGTAAAGAGTGGTTAGATGTCCAGATTATTGAAGGCCAGAGAAAGTAGCGAACGTTGAGGCGCTTTTTAAGGAAGAGTTTGAGCATAAGGAAACATTGGTGGGTGGTATCATTCCAATCGGGAACTCTTAAAATTAAACGCATACAAACACGACAGATATTTTCATACAAACATTGCATCATACGAGCATACGTCATACAAATGTACATTATACAAATATACGTCATACAAATGTACACTATACAAATATACGTCCTACAAATGTACATTATACAAATATACGTCATACAAATGTACATTATACAAATATACGTCATACAAATGTACATTATACAAATATACGTCATACAAATGTACATTATACAAATATACGTCATACAAATGTACATTATACAAATATACGTCCTACAAATGTACATTATACAAATATACGTCATACAAATGTACATTATACAAATATACAACATACAATTGTACATTATACAAATATACGTCATACAAATGTACATTATACAAATATACGTCATACAAATGTACATTATACAAATATACGTCATACAAATGTACATTATACAAATATACGTCATACAAATGTACATTATACAAATATACGTCATACAAATGTACATTATACAAATATACGTCATACAAATGTACATTATACAAATATACGTCATACAAATGTACACTATACAAATATACGTCATACAAATGTACAGCTACAAAACTGCAAAATTGTGTTGCCAATTTAAATCGGTGAGTTCTATAGTGAAACTTCTTCTTGAAGAAAGGAAGTAATTCCTAAACCGATAACGATGAATACTACTTTTACATTTAAATAGGGTACCAGTAGTTTTCCAGTATCAAAACGGAAAAGATTCGATACAACAAAGCAGCGTACCAGTGTATTTCATCGTCCTGAGTTGGCTCCCAACACCACCACAATGGAACAAGTCTACTTCGGATAGGCCACATGGCAGCATGCGCAAGCGAATGACTGGAAATCACCCCGTAGCAAGAAGCTATATACCCTTCGACAACTATTGTGCCCTGCGAGGTCAGAGGGGCGTATATGCCCTTCTCAAGAGTGTACGACACTCGCCGTACCCTCCTTGGCACCGCCCGGGTGTCGTTCATTGTCCCTATCTCGTAGATAATATCTCCGACTTCTATATCGCCTGCAAAATACGATTGACTGGCTTCGGAAGGCGTCTTCGAAGCGAAAATAAGGTGTTGAGGCGTTAGCGCCACACCTCCTTGGTCAGTCTCTAACTGGATGAAGACCGAGGAGAGATTTCGACTGAGGTGGAGGAATGCCACCACGGCGTCGTAGACTGGTCTTCCATTGAGGTCACTGGTCAGTACGCGGTCACCGATAGAGAGACTGGACATTGTTAGCAGATGACCGTTCTCCAGACGAACCAGTTGTCCGCCATGGAAGCATCCGCCCAACTTAGCTGTGATGAATGAATCTATTTAGACAGGATATAATTTGAATATCATGCATTTAATATATAATTAGTGACATCATAAGGAGCAACATGAATTCATATGCTAATGAAGAATACAAGTTAACTAATTAATACATTTTGTTCATTACGGAGATTTATGCAGTACCCCCTGAGGTTACTACCCAGGAGCGCTTCCGACACCAGCACGGCTGAGGTGAGCATGAAATAGCCAACGGAACAAGCTCATCGCCAACGGGAGCCCGCTTCAGAGCGAGGGACCAACCACTGAGAATGGGACAATGAGTAGGCCCCACTCATTCATCTATTAGGTCTATCTAGGAAACTGTTATCTTAAATAAATAAATTCGTCAGATGTTTATTCAAAAGAATTTGCTTAGATGATTGGCTAGTAAAATTTCATTGTAATTAGCATAGTTAATGAATAATAGTTAATCACATGTTTACCTATAGGGTCGGTAACTATCCAGGGGTCCGGCTATATATGGAATCAGGACGGGGACCGCTATCAACTTAGGAATAATATCACATTCAGTCATACAGAGTTTATAATTCTCGATTTTCAATATTAGGCCTGCTGACACTTAACTAACTCTGTTAAAAGTTTTAACACTCTGTTAAAACTTCAAGCAGCTGAATATTACAGTACACAGGGGCCTATCATTTCTTGCTATCGAACACATCACTCCCTTCTAAAGGATCGTGACTGCTCTGCCTGTATAGAGGCCTGGCATTTCACTTCCTTGTGATCCGGAATTTCTCTGCCTAGAGGCCCGGAATTTATGTCGGTGGACCTGGTAATGAAGGAAACATTTGTTAGAGAAATGAAGAACTACATATATATATTAAAATGAAAAATATTTTCACACACGCATTAAGCTCATCGGTTAAGGCGTACAATCCACGCTCAATTTCGATTCGCCCTCCGATGGTGGCTTGATTCAAATCTCAGGCTAGCATGGCCCATATATATGGGAACCTTGAATATATATATATATATATAATTCAGACGGGCAGAGTTAGTGAAGGATCTCACCCATTAAATTCACCGGAGGAAAATAAAACACATTTACACCACAACAACGACAACCGTCATTCCCCTATAATAACACAAACACCGCAACTTCCCCCACCATCCCTCAAAATTCTCGTAGCCTTACCAGACTTGACGGAGCAATGAATGTGCCCTCTCGATTCATAGTGGACCCAATCAAATCCGGCTTCGATGGCCAATCGACCGACGGTCCCTATCTTTCCACTGTCACGGTCGCTCGTCGCCAAGTCGACCGCCCGACCCTCCTGGTGTAGGGTTGACTCAATCATCGCCCCCTTGACCATCTGCACTTCTTCCTCTTGCCAGGCCTTGATGACACGAAGTCTGACCCCTGGCCATTGGTTCATAACAAGGACAGAAAGGGTGTTCACACGGTCTCTGCAACGCTGTAACAACAGCTTCATCGTCATCATCGTCGTCGTCATCATAAGCGGCAGCAGCATCAGCATCTTTCATCACCACCACCACCACCACCACCACCATCATCATCATCACCATAATCAGCATCATGGTCATCGTTATCATGGTCACCGTCACCGTCACCGTCACCGTCACCGTCCTCATCCTCGTCCACGTCCTCGCCATCACCAACGTCATCGCCATCGTCGTCGTCGTCATCGCCATTGTCATCATCATCATCATCATCATCATCACCATAATCATAATCATCATCATCACCACCACCACCACCACTACGACTCATACTAGGCCTACATAATCGTTTTCAGTTATACAGAAATCTCTGGCGTCATATAATTACGATCATTATGATCAATTTCAAACCGTCAGCATCATCAATGTCATCGTCAAGACATCATAATTATCATTTTCCGTTTCCACTTTCATCACAGCCTCGTTTTCATCTTTATCGTCTTAATTTTAAATGACGTCATCCTGATCATCGCCGTCATTGTCATCGTCGCTATAGTTATTTGATTTAGTCACATCGTCATCATCATAGTCGTCGTCGTCGCAATCGTCACTTGATTTCGTTACCTGTGTCATCAGACGAACGTTTCCGGTTCCATCGCTGTCTTTGAACACGACATCCGGATTACCATTGATAACGAGTTGCTTGGAGAATCTCACACTTTCTCGCGTGATCGCTCCTTCAATAACTCCGCTCGCTCCGAGACTTGTTTCTGCCAAGCTCGGCACCATCTGCTTGAATAAGACGGGTCCGTTATGCTTCCGGTTTGGCTTTCGACGCCCATATCCGGTTCCCGGCATGCATTGCAGGCCTAGCTCGATCATCAGCGACGATAGGAGGAAAACGTAAGCAAAAGCACCTCTCGAATTCATCGTACTTTGCAGGTGTTCAGAGCGACCTGGCTGACACTGGCAGTGGAAGTTATTGCTGTTGTAACCACTCAGAGTTATGCTCAGGCAGCAGCGAGTTAATTGGAGTCAAAAGTTCAACGACGATGTCCGGCATGCCATGGCTTCGTCACGGGCTTTGCATTACCCCGATTGTAGCTGTACTCCCACGAAATGTTTGGGACAACAGCCAGAGTTTTACCCTCCTTGTTGTGTGACCTTTTGTCACCTTTTAATGGCTGTAAGGGGCAAGTGCACGAAAGTGCCCGACATTTTATGGGTCGTTTGTGGGTTCAGGTAAATCGTGCGTCTAGCGTTTGTTTCATTTGGCAGCGGTTGGCGTTCAGAGAAGATTAGATTTATAGTTTTCTCCGAATCGACTTCAAGTGTAATTTGAAGTTAGAGTATGACTGAATGAATGGGTGGGTGGGTGGCGTTGGGTGGGATAGCTATTCTTTGTGTAGGCGGTTGGCGAGTGGGTGAGTGGCTGCTTGTTTGCGTACGTGGGTTTTGTTTGGGTGAGTCAAGTTGGGCTAGGCTTGGAAAAGTGGGTGACATTTTGTTTGAGTGTGTGGGTTGGGACGGCTTGTTTGGGTTGAGTGACGTCGGATTGGGTTTATTGGTTTGGGTGGGTGGGAAAGATTAGCGAATTTTAATGACCATTCAGTTAGTGTGTGACTAAGTTAGTGAATCAGCCTATTAGTCGGCCAATTAGTCTTTCGGTCAGCTAGTAGTGTGGTTTACGGAGGGAAGGAAGGATTAAGAAGGACGATCAACGTCAATGTTTACGGTTCCAGATTCAATGATCGTTGAATATCGGTGACACTTTATCTACAAAGCTGAAAAAATGAAGGGCATTAGCAAAGTGTTAGTGAATTTGTGTGCAGAGAAGTAATTAGTTCTTATCTTTTCACTCAGTGAGACGTCAGTCACACTGTAGGGACCTCGAGCAAGTCCTTCGCGCACAGTTGCTCTGCAGTATACAACTGCAATTGCGTCGTCGAGGCTTGTGTATGCACTTCTGAGCAAACAATGTTGGAAGAAGGACGATATCAAATTTCAAGAATTTCAAATTCATCACCTCCCATTAATTAAACACTTGCACTGCTAGAATTACATAACATGAAATTAACCATTGCAGTGAAATACAAAGCAATATAACTCTATGTATGTATACTAGTCATGTATAAATGAGCGAATATGGGCTATGCATATAATTATATACATGGTGAACCATTAAAACGTATCCATATACAATTTGGGCTAAATATTCTCCTATTAAAGATCGCGCAGACTGGGTCTTCACGTCGTCAACTATCAACAATGTTTAGCAAATTGAATTCTTTGATGCTTAGCCAGGAAGATATACTATAGTTTCCTGGCTAAACATCAAACACAGAGACGAGAGGCAAGAATGAGCCACAAGTTGGAAGAATGGTTAGGAGTGGTTTACATCTACAGTGTTTACCTTATCTTGATCAGCTGGCTATCGACGTTGCTATCTAGGCTAATGATGCGTGTTACTTGAAGCTTGGGTTGACGCCAAGGACATAAATAGTTTGAACGCATCTTGTATTCTAGTATTATAAAAATATGAAATCAAATTAAGCTATCTTGATTAATCAAAGAGCAGTTATAAATAGTTTTGAAGCCTTGTAGGTAACTGTTGGTGTCATCATTAGCGCTTGAATTTTGATGCAAACTACGTTATGTTGACGACATTTTGAATGACAGGGATTTAAAAATTCTACGAATCCTAGCTGATTAAAGTTTCCATGTCAGAATCGAAACGGTTTTAGGAATTTTATAAAACCTATTAATATCTTCTAGTCATTTTCGCAATAAATTAGCAAATAATGCAATACGATCTCTTTTTCCTGGCATAGATGGTGGGCTACTTAAAAAAGCGTCTTCAGTTAAGTTTGACTGTTAGGCCTAAGGACATAGCCCATGGCTGTACGTCATCCTGGAAATGAATTCAGCATCATGTCCATTTTGATAAAATTAGACATAGAACATTATAGTTCTATAGAAGCGACCAAGAGATATGCAGTGTCATGAAATAAGAGGTCTACAGATATATGAAATACAAGATGTCAACGAGTTGCGTCTTAGAATGATTGAGGTGTTGAGAAACGAAGTGGATCAGCGCATCAAGGATGAGTCAGTCATGCAGTGGCGCAGGCTTTTTCGCGCATGCGTGAATGTCCAAGGTGGTCAATATGAACACAAGCCTTAACTTCTTAATGTCCAGTGAAAAATTGAAAACTCTTTTGATAACGCCTCCCTACTTCAAATTTCTTTGACACAATTTGATGCATAACGAAATTAAAGTAAAATAAGCAGGGACACGTTTTTAATGACTCATCGAGTACATTTACGCATGGTTACATAGCCCGTATTTAATACAAGTAGGCATACCTCTCCATATTATTGTTTTGTCCCAAATAAAAAGCACGAGTATGTATGACACCTACTTGAAGATGAATAGAAGAGCAGTCTCTCATGACGCTAGCCACGAGACAGCGACTAGTATGACTATTAGCGACTTCATATTCTTAGCCTCGGCATATTAGAGTGTGCGCCATTCCTCTGCTTCCCACTGACAATGTACGTTCAATGTATTCCTTATAGCTGAGTTTGCTTTATATAGGTGGAGAATAAATCTCGAACTATGACCTCGCGCTTGACTATCCAGCGACCTAACTAACCACTATACTTTCAACAACCTCAGACCTACTTGAATAGAGCTACTTAGCAACAGCAGGTCTATGTGTACCCGTGTCTCTGAAACGGTAAAAAATGTGATAGGGCCTATTTAAAAATCTAAACTATTCGTTATTAAAGTGTAAATGCCAATACACATGTACACACACGAACACACGCACACACACACACGCACACACGAACACACGCACACACACACACGCACACATACACACACGCACACATACACGCACACGCACATGCACACTCACAATAATGAAGGCAGTCATAATCATGAGCCAGTTCACGTGTTTCAACAAAGAACTTGTAACTGCTAGCTGTGCGCCGAATCGCATGCATGAACGCTCTCTCTTAACTGCACACCTATATCGTATTTCTAGTCATTTTTATAGCGCCTCTATTAAGCCTAATAGCGAATCAATGTATTCGTAGCATAATCACTACTCACTTGCTGCTGAGGGTTCAATTGAGTCTCTTAGATTGAATTAGTCTCTACCGCACGCGTGAAAAAAGCAAAAATCTGCGTTCATTGCGGTGTACTTGAAACGTCTCCCAGGTTGATGTCCGTCCAAGCGCTGAGAAAACCCGCAGGCAGGGTTAGTATTCAGCCCCCTCTGTTCGACCTAAGGCCACCTGCTTGTATGTCGTGCCTAGGAACGCGGTTTTTCACTACACCCCACTGCGTTCCTGTCTCCCTCCCTTTATTTGTCTGTCTCTTTGTCTATATATTTGCATGTCTCCGTGCTTGTCTCTGTATCTAGCCCTATGCATATTAATATAATTATGTCTGTCAATATGCCTGCTACTGCCTGTCTATGTCTACTGTTCTCTGTGTCCCTCTAGCTCTGTCCATCCGTCTGTGTTTGTCTGCCTGTTGGTCCTTCTGTGTGCATTTCGATCCGTCTTTTGTATGTATGGTCATCATTGGTAGCCTATCTTGGTTAGTTTCCGTTCCGCTTGTTATCCGAGTGTAATCCTATACGCCAATCGTTCTGCATGCTTGTCTGTCTAACAGTCTGTTTTTCTGTTTAGTTGTCTGCAAATCTGTCTCCTATATGTCTGTCTCTGGTCACGTGCATCTGCCTAATTTTCTCTTAGGTCAAGAGATTAAATAGCCGTGGGCACGACCTACCCACCCTACAGCGTTTTGGGGCATTTATCGAGAGAGTTCCTTTGTAGCTGGATTCTTTCGTTGAACCCTGAACTATACCTCAACCCCTTCCCATGACACTTCATGTCTAGTCCACCGACCAAAGACCCTTCGCTTGGAGCGTGGCCCAGGCCGCCCAGCACAGAGTGTACTGAATAATTCGCAGAGGGGGCACAATCGAAACTATTCTATTGTGTTCTATTCTATTGTTCCAGTCTATTGTAAAATTCAATTCTGCTCGACTCTACTCAAATCCGTTCCATTTCATTATTCACATTTAAAGTTCATAATCTCATTGAAAGGTATAACCGTAGGCCCTATAACTGACGTTGTTTACCTTACATTAGCCTCTTAACTACTTCCCAGCACTCTTTAAAAACGATGTCATTTTACTCAGCTTAGCGTAACTTGTCAACGGTGTGACGACAAACTGTTCTCTGCTTAGTATGTCTCCCTGCTGACTTTATCGTGCGACTGTCAGGTTGTAGGATCATCGCCAACGACTCAAGTCTAAGAGGTCCTTTGTCTAATAATAATAAGCAAGTTTGGGGACGTCTTATGACAGCAATGGTCTTGCCGTCTTACTATGTTATTGACTCACTTAGGTCGTTGTCTGCTCCCCACGCATATATATATATATAATTATATATATATATAATATATAATATATATAAATATATATAATATACATATATAATGATGCCAATAATGCGTTGTTAGAGTTAAAACAGGAGTGAGCGATATTGTCAAATGCGAGCACATTTATCAAGAAAATGAGCGAGTCTGTCAAGAATGGTGTAAAGGTTATGTTCTAGAAGAGATCAGGCCATCAAGGAAAGAGTCTGGGATTTGAAACATGGCATGAACAATTGGCCTCAAGATCTTTGACGACGTCTTCAATGTTCATTTAGCAGTAAGGAGAATTTAAATTGTGATTGTAATCAAAAACTTATATAGTGCACTCGCTGAAAAGTGAAAAAAAAATTAAAGACTTGCAGACAGGAATAATGCCAAACCTATAATTATATAATAAAAGCTAAAACAGGACTTTAAAAAAGAAGGATCGGATCAAGACGTAGAATAGATAGGATGTTAAAATGTATGAAGATTGGATATTGAATCTATTGATATATCAAACGAAGCAGGTATTCGTTAGGTACAGTGGCCATGCAGAAGATGGTGGTGAATTCTTTAAATAAGACAGATGGAGGACTTGAATCAGAGGAGGTGGAATGATTTGTTTCTACACTTACACTCATCAAATATATGAAAAAAGCGAATGGCTTTGGCCGACACACAATGTAGGTAATCACTGGACACGAATTGCCATTGGCACTTGCAACTACAGTATCTAGAAAATTCAAGGTTCATTTACGCAATGTCAAATTTGAAATTGACTTCGTGTAAATGAACCATGTCGATAATGATCATTCAACTTTCCATGACACTGTCGCCCTCTGTTAAATGAATCGACAAGTATGAACAAGCTGCCATCTGGCGAATACGGTGATTGAGGTGAAAAACTCCAGTAACGATCACCTTCTTAATTAACGCATACGGGTATAACATATTGAAGGATAATCTCCTCCAACTAATGCAAGAACGAAAAATGCTGGATGAAAAGACTGTCCTGGAAATGTGTGATGTAGGCCTAGGTTGCAATTCTCAGAGTGACTTGATGCATTACTACCCTGCAGGGCTGAGGACCTGTGCTCGAGGATAATTCAGAGCAGAGGCGATGGGAAATCAGGTTAACGTTACTTGAGCTGGCAGCAGGAATCGCCCCAACATAGCAATCGAGAGTGGATGGCAAGAGCTTGGCTTTTTACGTAGCTCATCGTTGTCATTTTACAGGATCGTGTGAGTAGAGAGCTGAGTAGGCCTATACTACGATTCACAGTTGCATGGTAATGAGGGGTCCCAGCCACCACTCCATCGGTAACTTCCGTGAGAATTCCTTGTTCAGTGGACCAGGTCTAAATAGAAATTCATCAACGCTTCTGCCATCTCTCGTGGCTCGTGATGACCATTTCGTTACACTTGATCATGGTCATTTCTTGGTCGATCAGTGTGAACCAAAGCCATGACCACCATTCTCAATAGGCCTAGTTGGTGTCATGAAGGTCACGCATTGGGTCTCTTGGAAAATGAGTTTCAGTGTCTTTTTGATACACTATCAATTAGCTTATATCAACGCTGTACTTGAAACGCGCCGTGTAAAGTATAGTTGGAGTCACTAAATATGATTCTCTATAAGTAGCCTTTTCTGGGAATGGTCTCAACGACAGCCGGAGAGAACTGTACGTGCTTCACTCCCGACCAAATCAACTCGCAGAGTATAGTCTCTGTTGTAAACGGCTGGATGAGCCATCCTAAATTAAGAAATTTACTATGATAAACATGCGATCGTGTTCATTTTCTACGCTCGATTAGACCCATAGTAATTTTTAACAGGAGGTCCATTTAAAATTATATTAACAAGTTATAGGTCACGTATACTTGGTTGCAAGAGTCTCGAATGAAACTACACTGCTTATCATTACGATTACTGTGACATTATTACATATAGGTAACCTGCATGGGAATGGTTCATTGTGCTCATCGTTAAGTAAGTTGGATGTAAACATTAAGTTAGACGAAGCATGTTGTAGACTAGATAATTGGTCTAGTAATAGTGCTTCTTACAAGATCGCATATATAGAGACTATTCCAACACAACGTAGGGCCTATTTGTTTCCCATGGTTGGTGACCATTTCCCCCATTCTAACCAATCCCACTTGGACTCCATTTGCTCGCTATGAACTCATTAGACTACTTCGAAGAATTTATGTCCACCCTCAACAATTAGTTACAGTTGAATCAAAACTTTACCTCTGATACTGCCAGCATATACAGTGGGGTGGGGGTGGAGGTGGAGGTGGAGTGGTGGTGGAGTGGAAATGAGAAATAGGACAAAAATGACGTGATAATGAGCGTACCTGTATGCTCATATTAGGTCTAGTATAGTACTATCTATCTCTCTCTCCTACAAGGTAGAGAGAATAAGATAAATAAGGTGTAGGTAAATTACTTAAGTATTGTACAATGGAAGATAAGGTAATGTAAGGCAAGGTCAAATAGGTCAAATAGGTGACGTATGATTGATTGGATATGTTAAGGCGTGAAGTGAGGTACGGACAGTTGCTGTCTTATGACCAGTTGATGCACAATGCCGTTGTTTAAGTTCCACCTTCGACCTACTAACCCCTTGAATCGTCCTGAAAATGCCCAACAGCTTTCAACTTCCGTTCAGGTCGAGTGTGAATTTATTGCATTGATTCGTTGCATTATTTTGCCTTTGCGATTTAATTTTCTCAGTAAAGCGATTCATTCCGTCAGACAGTGTCAGCTGACTCAGCTGGACATTAAGAAACCTCAAAGTATTTCTGATTAACTGAAAGAAATAAGTAAGCACGTTGATGGTTCTTTCGACAGATGAGACTCGCAATTAAAAGCATTCTTCAGTTGTTTAGTATGGCCATTGATTTGCACTAGGTGTCGTTGCATCGCGTTGAATCTGAGCATAGGAGTTGTTTAGTTCTAGGTTCATGAAAAGGGACAAGATCGGGATTCTGATAGAGTTGTTTGGAAGCCAGACAAGGGCCTCGTGTGTCCTTTTAAGCTTCAGCTATTGCGATTTAAGGATACATATCATTTGAGTGACTCCTCATTTCCTACTTAGCTCATAATTTGCTATTAATTTTTGCAAGAACTAATAAGCAACTCTGAGCACTAACATACACGTACATGTAGGCCTACACAACTATTTCGAAGTTCTTTGTCTCGTAAGATATACTTTTAATTTATTTCTAATCATTAAAAAAGTTCCTGCGACAAAATTATTATGGAGGAAAGCGAACAACCCGAAAGATGGAATGTATAATTCCACCTGAAGATGAGTTGGTGCCCTGTGTAAAACCTTTACAAACCCGTTGTTAAGGTCTGAAACAGATGTGAGCAAAGCACGATCTAAGTAAGCCAGGTGTGCAAATGTATACATAACACCTTTGAGTGAGTGGGCGTGTCTATTGTACTGCCCAATCCAATCAAAGAACGAGAAATTATGTCAAGAAGACAGTCCCCTACCCAGTGAATGTGATTTATACAAACCAATGTCTCCAAAATGATTGAAAAGAATAATTGTGAAACGAGATAAATCATGTCCGGCCAACAGACAGGCAAAGAATAGACGTCATTTACTTATTTTAAGCCCTAACGTATCAACAATTCTCTCAGGGACTTGAATTATAAATGGCCTGGAACGGCTGTCTTTTCTCCATATATCGTGATCGAGGTCAATGGGGGACCCTGTGAAATAGATGGCACCAGTATCAAATGTGGGTAAGCTACCCGAGGTAAAATTGTGTGCTTGATGTTGATTGTCTGTTATGCTGTATGTTCTTCGCGTAAAAGTAATCTAAAAGTTAGCCAGATTATAAAATTTACGTATTTATCCATAATTATAATTCTTATGCCATCCATCGATCGGAACAACATAATAAGCAACGCATGGCCAATATAAAACAAATTTTCTTAGACCTCTATATGTGCATACTGGCGCCACATGTTTCTACTTAAGGAACTGCCCACAGAGTCCCCCATTAATGTTATTATGTTTTTCATTACTCTTATTATCATCGTTTCTATTATCATCATCGTCATCGTCATCATCATCATCATCATCATCTCCGTCTCTGTTACTATTACTATTACCATTGAGTGTTCAGTGAAATTTGTGATAGCAGATAATATGATTCGAACACTCCTAAGATTGGTGGTTGAACACCGGTAGTGAATGTTACATCACCGACGCAGTATACTAACCTATGGTCAATGTTTCTGACCTCATAGTGACCATTTCTGAATTACCCTACCTTAACCCACTTCACCTTAGACCTTGCTTTAGCTTGTCTACTCAGACTGCAGCATACCGACTCCAGTCTTTTCAAGCTTATCTCAGCATGCCTATGCCCTTCATACTCAACTTTACGCTCGATTGGCATACCTGAACTTACCGTACCTTAGCCTACTCGCCTTATATTTACAGACCGTAACTTCCATTACCCATTACTAACGTAGAAATAAGGTTCTATCCCCTCCCATTCATAAGAAAAGCTTACTTAGTAAATCGTTCATTGTGCTCAGAAAATTCAGTCAGCCGCGACTTGTTTCAGCACAATACAGCCATGTCCGTCTCTCAGCAGATTTCGCTATTCGAGGCCGGTCTTTTCTGAAAGAACGCAGCCAAGCGTGCCCATGCTAGAAGCAGATATTAGATGCGTCGTACTCGGCTTAAGTCTCATTTGTCGAAGTTTAGTCGGCTTTCTCTACAATCGAGTTCTGACGTGACTTCAAGAGGTAAGTCTGGCTAGATCTTTTACATGTTCAATACGGGTCAAATGTGGGGTTAAGATATTGTCTGGGGTAAATTTAACCGACTGCTAGGATTTGGTGATCCATTGGCTTTTGGGGCAGATAACTGTTGTTCGAAACCAGCTTTGAAGGTACCAATATTTTTGATGACAATTGGTTTAGACTTTTGGCTGCGTGGGACGGTGGGTGGCACTTATCTGAATAATCAACTTTTGGTAGTAATTGGACGTGGTAATTAACTAGTAACTGAATTTGGCGAATGCCTTTGTCGATTGGCTGCTGACTTATGCCACTGAACGTTGCCTGGCAGCTGGATAAAACGGCAGATTATTGCAAATACGTAGAGGTACTCATTGATTTCAGTACCTGATCTTACCTCGCCTGACCTTGCCTGACCGGATCTAATCTTAGCTCGTCTGACATGACCTGACCTGATCTCACCTCATCTTAGATGATCTTACCTCGCCTGATCTTACCTCATCTTATTTTACCTTACCTGACCTCGTCTTACCTCATCCTACATGACCTGATTTTACCTGCTCTGATCTTACCTCATTTTGCCTGACCTGGTCTTACATCACCCATTCCTGGCCTGATCTTACATGACCTTACACGACCTTGCCAGATCAGACCTGATCTTACCTCATCTTATCTGATCTGACCTGATCCTACCTTGCCTGACCTGAACTTTCATCACCCGATCTCATCTTATCTTACCTTCCCTGATCTTACCTCATCTTGTCTGACCTGACCTGACCTCGCCTGACTTCATCTTACCATGCGTAACCTTGTCTTACAGCACTTGACCTGACCTAATCCTACCTCACCTTGCCACGCCACGCCTTGTGATAGGCCTACAGGGTGCTTAAGCCTTAGTATGCCTCATAAAGGGTAATTACTTTTTTTGAGACAGTTTGTAACTAAGCAAAAATGCACAACCTATAAAAAATCACATCACATAGAGTCACATAAAATCACACCAGGCGCATTTACTGAATCACATTAATCTCTTGATGGGATCAAAGAGCGGGATATTCGCTTAAAAATCGCACCACACCTTATAACCTCTTGCCTGGAGTCGGTCTGACGTTTGCACCTGAGAAAGGTGTGCGTAATGCTAGACCTCTTCGGAATGTCTTTGTCAGCGACATTAAGACCATTCATCGTGTAAATATATTTTCCCATAAATATAACTTGTGGTATATACGCATAATTTGTGTGGCACGGTGGTCGATTGGTTAGAGCGGACGCCCCGTAACGCTCAGTGTGCGTTGAGTGAGCGGGTTCGACCCTCGTCCGAGGAGTCACTGTATAGGGACCTTGAGCAAGTCCTTTGCTCACAGTTACTCTGCATTGCAACGGCAGTTGCGCCGTCGAGGCGTGTGTATGCACTTCTGAACAAAAAATGTTGGAAGATAGGCGATATAAAACATCAGAATTAATAAATAAATAAAATAAGTAATTAAGTATTAGACGAATGCTCTGAGTAAATGATTAAAATCCTATGACTGAATAATGAACCGTTAATATGTACAGGCAGATAGTCCTACCTGCAAACTCTTACATTTAACAAACTAGGCCACATAAAGTGTTGGTAGACCTTGGTTAAAATCTACATTGTTATGTACAGTAAATGTGTACGATAAGCCTCTACATTGTCGTGTGTAAATTCATGTTGCAGAGATGGGCACATTTGGTTAAATTATCGACTGATTTTATTTAGATGTATTTATACTGAGATTTCTAAATTGATTAGAATAGAATTAGCTACTAAAATTGATGATCGATTAGAATTGGAATTGGTATTTTTCTGTAATTAATTGGTTTGAATTGGAATTAGCTGTTTGCCTAAATCGATTGGATAGGTTGCCACTCGATTATGATATGTAATAGAATGAGCAAAACGATTAGAATTGCTGTTTATCAAATCGAGAAGTTCTCGAATAGGCTTCAATCAATTAGTTACCCATATCTGGTATATAATTTTATTAGTATTATTTGCACTCTTTCCTTCAGAACATCTATGAACAATTAGTAGTCCTATAGTATGGTAGCCTAATATAAGTTAAACGACGCTGTCATAGCAATGCTCCTCAGCTTCGGCACTCCTTCTTTATACAGGTTTGGGACTGGCACTGTCAAAGTCCAAACAGTACGAACATGACGGAGTTATTTATGAACACAAGCACAAATCATCATACAGAAAATAATTTAATATTAAATCTTTGAAGGTGTTATTTATTTGCCAAATGTGAAATTCAAGCACAAGGGTGCATCATATCTGACCGGAACTGACCGCTATGGGGCGTGCAACAGCCGGCCGCGGATGCGGTGACGTCACCAGTGACGTATCCTGGCCTGCAGTGCACGCCCCAAAGGGTGCCACTTGCACTTCCGGTTGAGCTGTACAGATCATCTGACTCTTTGGACCATAGAGGTGATGACTTGGACGACGAAGAAGAATTTGAATTGATGACGGTCACAAACAAAACAATAAGAAGTATTTGATGACGATGGAGATAAAGCTGGTGACATCATGAATCTGATTTTCACAATGATGACGATGATGATGATGATGATCACTTTGTTGTTGACTTGTCGTCGCTGGTGGTGATTATGATTCGATGAAACGATGATATGATTAACTAAATGCAATGTTAATAGGCGTTTACTATAGCGACAACTATAAAAACAGCTTCTATAGGCCTAACCGACGAAAAGTGATTATAGGAAACCAGGCAGCTTGTCGTGAAAGTGTTAGACATGAACGATGGGCGACTATAATGATGACGATTAAAATATTGTGATGATATTTGATAGCTTTCTATTCGGGTGTCAATTGAAGTCTATGACGTGACCCATGCAGCTATAATATGCAAAGGGGTTTCTTCTGTTGGGTGTCTGGTGTTCATGGTGCTTGTTCCAGTGGTCCGCGGTCAACTGAATACAGCACGAATCCTGGGAGCAAGTGCCAGAATCCAGGCACAGGTCTACAAGGATGCTATTAAATCCACATTTCCAGTTTGCGTCCTTCATAGCTAAAGAACTCAGGCCATGGGCGTTATATGTGGAAACTTTGTTCTGACCTACAGTGTCCGACGTTGCTTGCTTTAACCAATGTTTCAGTAAATTTCTCAGAATGTTATTCACGCCTTCTCGGCAGAGTCACTATCTAGATTCAACTGTAGGCCCATAGTCCACACAGACTTTCTCTTTCTAAAGACCAGGAATTTCTGACTGCAGGCCTGAATACGATAGACATTTCATAAAAACAGCTGCGAATATTGTGTGGCGTGATGTCAATCCTGCCGACAACAACCAGCTTGCCTCTCTTCCGGTGACCGGACAATTCGGCGCCGGACAGTTCGGCACCGGACAATTCGGCGACGGACGATTCGGCGCCGGATGAGTTTATTGTAAGCGTATTTAGACCAGATGTCGGTATTTAGTAACTCACATTTTTAAATATTCAGAATGGGAGCGAAATAGTATTTTCCACATTATCCAGCACATGTTTGGTTATTGTAGAGTCATAGTCAACACATAGGGACCGTGTCACCTTCTAACTAGAGTAGTCCTCCACTTAGAGAAAACTAAAAAATATTACAAATTACATCGATTTCGGTTTCTGACTCACATAGTAGGCCTAATAACTAGACATGCGCTGGATAATATGGTAAATACTATTTCGCTTCCATTCTGAATTCATAAAAAATGCCAGTTACTGATCTACATACACTTACAAACTCATCCGGCGCCGAATTATCCCGGCGCCAAATTGTCCCGACGTCGAATTGTCCGCGCCGAACTGTCCGGCGCCGAATTGTCTGGCGCCGAATTGTCCGGTAACCCTTTCTTCCTAATAGTACAACCAAAAACTCATCGCTACTAACCTAAGTTTTTAACCTATAGTCGTAGAGGAGTTTATGTGCACCAAGCATTAGACCAACAGTTTTAAAATTGTGCTTTGATTGCAACACAATGCAAAAAAAATGTATGCAAAAAAAATGTATGCAAAAAAAATGTTTTTGTTCCACCAGCAAAGTTCAGAACAAAAGCAAACCCGAAGTTAATTAATTAAGAGAACATCGTCAGTTTTTTGCCAGGTTTGGGGCGGAACCACAGATGACAGCGCATTTTGGAGCATTTTACGACAAATGGAACCTGTTCTGAGATATAGTCGTAGAAATGCTCAGAAAAACTGAAACGCGTACCACCGCTTGAAAACCGCCGACCTTGAGCACATGATCATGTATAAGCTTACACTTCTAAGTTCTACCCAAGGATAACTCTCAACTAATCCTCAGATCCCTATATAAAAAGATCACCTAGCACGCCTTACAACTC
>OY365806.1:25496484-25503984 GCA_959347315.1 Bimastos eiseni | reverse complement strand
AAATACACACATACATACAATTATCCATACACTCCAAGGACTGATTTTCTTGACCCAAACATTTATTCCCAGTTGTGGAGTAACCAGATTTGGATTAAACGAGAGGTAACGCTAGGGTAACTTACCTCATCTGTTCGTTTGAAGAACAGGTCTGTCGATCAAGTCGATGGAGAAAGACATACCGGTCGTTGCGTCCTCAGGAAATTTACAGCCGTACCAATAATTATACCAATACCTGTCTGATTTAGAAATCGTAACAATTTATCAACTGCTTCGAGGTCGCGAGATGTGCTCATATCCTATAGTGGAAATGTATGGAAATGTAAATCTAGTAAAGGTCGCACTGAGTGAAACTCGAGGAACTACAAGTTTAGAAATCCGAGAGTTAGTCGGCTCCGAAGTGGTAGACGGTTAAATGGTCTGAATACTGCAATCAACAGTGATGATGTTCTGTATAGATGGCCTATATAGAAAAGGAACGACTGTTGCTGGTAAATGAATGTGACTTGTTCGGAGAAAATCCTTAGGACGATATCTATCTGGCGATCGAGGAAGAGACAGAGAATTTCCTAAAATGAACTTTGCACTGTATAACCTATATTGGAAAAACGACCAATTCCAAACTTTTCAAGAGGGAAAGGATGGCCACATTTCAAACAGATATATCAATAACGACTGTTAGATTGAAGATTGGATACTGAGAATTGCAATGAAAGCTTAAGTAGTATTACTTTGTACAACATATATGCATATTTTTTATTCAAGTAGTTTAGACAGGTTCTAGCTAACATACACTAACAGAGGAATTATAGACAGCAGAGGCTACTACTATCTCAATGCTTCTTTTTGGTTTCATGAAATAAGTTTAAAACTATTAAAATATTCAATTTTGCAGACCTAGCGATGTAGACTTGGGAGAAACGGTAAATTATGTAACATCTATATAAATAAAGAGAGAATTCTGTCTGTCTGTGTGTCCCTGTCGGGTGATGCATTTGCACAGTTTTGGAGCTATTCACTCGAAACCTTCACCGTTGTGCGGCAAACACCTGGGACACGCAGTCGAGGGTTTCTAAATCCCGCGGCCGCCTTCTTCCTGGTCTCCAGGGCCAAAAACCTGTCTCAGGACCCCAAGGAAAGTTTCCTTCTCAGTCGCCAGGAGCTCCTCGCCGAAACACCTGCATGTGATATCTGTCTGCCACACCTTTGGTTCGTGAGATATACGTTTGCACAGTCGGTCAGGTGGGTTTGTACTTTGTGCGCATTTGCACACTTCAAGAGCTATTGACTTGAAACCTTCGCCGTTCGCTCGGGGAACACCTCGGACACCCAGTAGAGGGGCTTTTGAAACCCGCGACCACCGTCTTTCTCCTCTCCAGGGCCAAAAACCTGTCTCAACATAGAGTGCCCAAGCTAGTCACATATAGAGTAGCATTTCTCCCAGACGGCCGCAATATAATGCGCAGGGTCCCTTTAACTCCGTTAATTGCATTTGGATACCCACTCTATGCTCATACTTTAGCTAACAGGAAGACATATCAAGAGAAAAAATCTTGAGCGAAAATGCTATGATTTTCTCTAAGCTGCCATTTTAGACTTTGCAGAAGTACGCATCTCAATGCGAATTGAAGCATTTTCTTGTAAATACACTGCGTTGAATAAAGAAAATTTCTTTACTCTTATCGCAGTTTCTGAAAATTCTAAGTAAGCTCATTTTATTGTGCCAAGGCCATTAGTTTAATTTTATATATATTTATACATATATATATAAGGCCTAATGCTATATATATGTACTTGTGTGTATGTGCGTATATGATATTATATATATATAGGCCTACATATGAGGCCTAATGCTATTTCACAGATGCATGTAATTATAATATCTTCATTATGTATGAAGCATCGTAGGCTATACATTATATGTGTATGTCCTATTCAATGTTCAATTATATTGCTTTCATAACGGACAGGCTCCTTTCAGTCACATTAAGTCATAGACTACTTGTATATTAGCCTATATTTAAGTTAAAAAAATAGGCTTTCATGTCGTCATCATTATTATTCGACTGTCATTCACACATGAAGGAATGTCTTTCTAAAGTCTGTTGTGAACGATGCGAATCTTCAAGTAGGCCTAAAATGACAAATTAGGAGTCGGCCACCGGGCATGGTGCCAACCCACAGGCATGATGTCAATCCTGGCAACCCACAGGGCATGCATGGTGTCAACCAACAGTGCATGCATGGTGTCAACCTACGCGGTGCCTTTAAGGCGAGAGGCTGCATTTGCGTGATACGACAGTCATATGTCATCATCGTCAAGCAGTTCCTTCTCCTTACTTTCTTTGGAGACTTCAATCTTCAACGTAGCTAATGTCACAATCATTGAGTGCATGAACATACTACCTACAACAAACACAAATGAATGCGCTATTTGAGGAACGCACAATAACTGTTTTAAGGCTTTATGCGTTTTTATCACCATCTTTTCCAGATAGACGTTTAGCAATCTCTTGTCAATGAGCCACGAACACGCACCAGATGAATTGCAAAGTACTGTGGCGTTCTGCCGCCCGAGCGCCTGCCTAGCGCTAACGGACGGTGTCGACTCCAGCTTGCGAACACGTCTGAAGTCGCCCGAGTCACTTTCTTACCAAATCTCAATGCTAATGGTTACTCTCTATATCTACCAGGATGTTCACTATCACCAGGCAAGATTAGGGACGGGTTTCTTCTCCAAGAAAGGTAACACGGCTCGAATTAGTAACGAGGTCTGACTCTGTCTAGTCCGCGGTCGCCGGATGGGCAACGTTCTGAGGATGGCCGTACTCAAAACAGGGTTCATAATCATACCGGCAGGAGTCTTCCTCGCCTTGCATACCTTCCAAGCTACTAGCCTCGTCTTTCTCTACCTGATGTCGTACCGTTCAGCATCTTGTGACTCTGAAACTATCGCCATTTAGGGACACCAAACGTTCTCTTAAGTTACGAGGTTCAAACATATTTGAAACAAGTCCATAAGCCATTTCGGCCTATACAATTATCGGTAGCTAAATCCAACGTCTTATACTCTTAGACATTACTGTCCCCAACTCTCTAACCTCTGTCGTCCTAGACACACCAGTCTCACAGCTCTTCGTCATATCATGCTAGACACTTAGCTATCACGTCTTCTGCTCAACACGTATCTCTCGATCTATTTCCGTGTATGGCATAAACGGCCGCACACGTATATTTTGTCATGCACATTTGACTGACTAAGTTCCCGTCCTCTGTGTTAGCAGTTACCCACCAACACTGATATATTCTGCTTCGATAAAAATGACACTGGCATGGTAGTCACGGACACTGATAGCGAAGGTCTTCTGTCTATAACCTTCGCTATCTGCACACAGATCTTCGATCCGACCTACGCACGAGGGGGCCCGACCTCGCACTTTAGTCAGCTCTCAGAACTGTGTGTGACGACAAACAACCATGTATTCACCTGGGTACCAGATTACCCAAACGTACTCGTATCGATCACTTCGATCAGACACGCAAGTAGATACACTTCGGGAAAACGGGAGGAGTATCTATGACCAACGTAGGTAGCCAACAGTAATATTTACGCATCGATCAATTCTTGGTCTGCTTACTATCTTTACCCTGGGTTTCCGACTGCCCAGACTTTCACGTCGGCCTCTTGGCCCATTTCCGTGTGTGGCATACTGGCCTCACACGCATAAGTTATCAGGCACACGATTGACCGTCCTCTGCGTTGGCAATTGTCCGCCAACACCGTAATATATTCTGATACTCTGGAAACCGGGAGGAGTAACTATGACCAACATAGGTAACAAACAAGAGTATCTATCGAACGACTATAAAGCCATCAAGAAGAGTTGCTTGACTAGTAACCTGAAAGTATCAATCGGCACCAGTGTTTTCTCTTGTTTGTCACGTGCTCTTCTAACGTGTTCACCCTCCACGTGTAATTCCAGCGGGTCCTTCGGGAATTTCCCCGATATTTCTATCGAGCGTATTCAATGGGGAACTTTCCCCGTATGTGCCAACGCTCCACCGGCAGCTCTCTCGGTTTGTACGGCTGCTACTGCGGGAATCTACTCGGCTTGTATTTCTTGCGGCCACCCGAATTTTCATGTCTCCGACAACCTGGGGAAAACGGGAGGAGTATCTATGACCGAACTAGGTAGCCAACAAGTATATTCCTCGGCCTGCTTGCATCTGTCATATACTTTAATATCCGATCACCCAGACTCTCACATGTCTTTAACTCTCATCGACTGCATTTATTCATCCCATCGTAGGAACATATTTGTATTCGTCACCTAGAGATCTGACCAACGGTAATGCACCAACTTTCGTTTCTCAGACTCGATTCTCTCACAGGCAACTGAGGTAAGTGTCACCACGTTACCTCTATGTTTCACACAGACCTGTATTATTATAATCACTTTCTCTGAAGCAATTGTACTCTGTCCCTTATACACTGGAACGAACCACTGGCAGATCTTTCGAGGAAGTCCTCGAAAAGAGATTTATGTAGTTAGATCTACAAGAAGAAATTAGTAGAATTTATCTACTTCTCACGGCCACCGACGGGGTCACGTATCCGACAACCTGCTGGTATTCACGAGGAGTAACTATGACCGATCTAGGTAGCCAACCAGAATATTTCTCGGCCACCAGAACTCCCACGGTCTGCACGGTCGGGGATTTTTCCCAGTCTATCTCTCTGTCGGCCGCCGAGGCCTCTCTCGCTATATGCGTCGGTCCCTTCTGGGACTCACCCAGTCTGTATCACTCACGGCCACCAACGGGGTCACCATCTTCCCCGTATTTCCGAACAGAACTGTCATTTATTCATTTATTTCTCACGATCGGACTTTCTCTGTCAGCCTGTTGACTCTTACGATCAGGGCACGGTCCGTCTTGCGATCGACGGCAGAGGGGCCCACCCCACCAGATCAGCGAAAAGCAGCACCAGCCTGACCGCGAGAGCGGCTGTCACTAGAGGTCGTATTTATATGGCAACACTCAACGATCCCTGGAGCGGTACGAGAACCACTGCTTCACATATATAGCGATGCACCGCATGTCAGGCTATACTCAAGCCAATTCATGCGTCTGCAAGCTATGCACTCAATTAAAAACCGCCGATCGGTCTTCCTTCCTATGCGCAACACTGTAAAAAAATAGACGTAAAATAACACTATGGCGAGCCGATTTATTTAAATAAATCATTCATTCAAGCCTTGTGGCCTGTCCGCCACAGTACCACGCCGTCGATATAATATAGGGTGACATAAAAGTTCGTTCACCGTTTCAAACTTCAATATCTCCGACAAAATTAATCGGATCTCTTAGATATCTTTCAAGCCTATACAGGACTCAAATATATTATAACCCTAAAATTTTTAAGTCATGACAGTGAGGGACATTTCCAGCTCTTGCTTGGATATGATGTAACCATTATTCACGCCGCTTAATTGAGTAAAAATAGGAGCATCGACACTGGACTGCGGATAGTCTAATGTTTAAACTTGTTCACCGATGAGTCGCCGTTCAATGTGTTGCATGTACCTAATGCACAAAACGATTCACAGAACGATGCAGTTTGGGTTTCGTTGGAAGAGAAGGATCCGTCTTCTCCACAGATGAAGTTTGGTTCGTCAGTGATGATGTGGGGTGGGACGAAGGCCGGGGGTCTCACAAGCCTTCACTTTGTGCCAAATGGTACCAGACTGAACTCGCATTACTTCATTATACATTCTGGAGCAATGCGTGAAACCAGCATTCGAGAGACAACGGCAGTGTTATGAAAAGAGTTATTTGTTGACAATGACCTTAGGAGTATTTCTGCGGAAGGGTGCACGCTGTCATACATCAGCTGTGGCGACGAAGTGGGGCTTGACTACAAACTCCCGAAACGAATATAGCCAACAGATATGCCACCAAAATTCTCAGGGACTCTCCTATTGAGAACATGTGGAGTATTTTGTCCCTCAGCGTTTTTAAAGATCCTGAGTCAAAGAACGTCGGTCAGCTCAAACGCCGCCCCCAACGAGCGTGGAGATCGATGGAAGTTGGAACACTTCAGTCGGTCGCTGATCCAGTCTATGCTGTATGGAGTCGGTGCTGTCTTTAAGCAGAACGAAATACTGTAGGCCCTACGTTAATAACGTACGTCTGTATGACCTACGCTAAATATTGTGTTATGCTCTAGTTTGACAAATATTTGATTTACGGTGATTTATAATGAACAAGCTGCATCGCATGGCATTTTTTTTATAGAAACGGGTCCTCTTCAATTTCTTATAATATGAAGGCAACCAGACACCGGACCAAAGCCAAATTTTTCACCAGAATTTTTCATTTGACTTACAAGTGTATGCACTGACAAAATACCAAAAATAGGAAGCCTTTACTGAGAAAACGCATTTTGAAAACGGTGAACGAACTTTTGTGTCATCCTATAGAAATTTTTTGACTATAGTGGAGCAAGAACTTACTCTCGCTGAGCTGATTTTCAGCTTTCATGCAGCAAGGAGGAGGAGGAGGAGGAGGAGGAGGAGCCAGGACACAACAGCCCCACTGTAGCATCAGGTCGTCGACCCGGCCACGCTCAGCGAGTTTGCCACAACACAGAGATTACCAAGGGACAAAAAATACCTCTGGCACGTGACCATAGGAATACGAATTTGTCTTGCATTTGCTAGGTGTCAATACTCAATAGTCCTTCCAGCTGTAATGCTGTTGAAACTTTAATCATAGATTTATGTAGCTCCACTCCAATTGAGATTCAGAAACAAATGGTCGCTCTCAATAACCTAATGACGGAATGCTCGCTCGCAATGAATTGAACGGTGTCATATGCTTACGGAATTAATGAAAATTATACTGTAGGTAGAGTAAGACCAAGATGTTCACATGATCAAATGAAACCCATTCCAGTAAGCTGAACCGATCACAATAAAAAATCTATGCATGATGCATATGCATGTCTGGCTGTGTTTACATTATGTATACAATATTGTCACATGATGCAGTCTTAAAAGTCTGCCTGTCTGCCAACCAAACAACGAATTCGTGCGGTCATAGGCCAACAGACGTTTAGGATTCAGAAGGCCCGTCAACCGATCGCGAATTATAGACCAAAAAAGACTCGTATGATATAGACTAATGATGGAAATCTCTGTGCATATTGAAGAGATTAATCAACTGTTTAATAATCTGCCATTTCCTACGCACGAACACGATTATAACGAGATACAACAGCTCTAAGTCAACGGCGAAAACAATAAACTCACCTAACGAGCGACATCAGGATGTGTTCTGTAATTTACAACTGATGCGATTTAATGTAATGTCAACATCGTAATTTATAAACTAATTAGGCATGTAGCTTTGTGTACAGTATTGCAGTATAGTGGAGTCTAACATAGTGTAGTAATTGTAGCGTAATGTAGGCCTAGCGTAATGTAGCCATTGTAGCGT
>OY365806.1:25483984-25491484 GCA_959347315.1 Bimastos eiseni | reverse complement strand
GACCTTTCGCTCTCCACATCAACCACACCTTGAACACATCATTGTGTCTGCCCGCCTGCAAGGACTTGTTCTCCGTTGTACTCGTCACATCATCCCAGACGGACGACTTAGGGTCATCGAGGTCACTGCTGTCAGTCAGAGAATTGCACGCCTCCAACATTCCCTGCAACGTTAACTAAGTGAATGTAATATTTCTTTCAGATTTATTCCAATGTAAAATCATCTAATCTTGCTCAAAGATCTAATAATGATATAATCTGATATATAGAAGCAACTAATTATTGTCTACCTGCTCAACTAATAAACAATGTTCATTTACACAACTTAGAATGACAACCCACAGTATGATTAGATGTAATGGCAGAAACGCACGATAGGTTAAAAATTAATAACCGCTTTAAAGCCTGCCAGACGCAGATCCGCTCTTCCCATCTGATGCTCATCTTGCAATTGCAATATATATGTATATTTATATACTTATATATATTTTATCTATATATGGAGTGAAAGGCTGATCCAAAACAAGCGCCTGATCTGATTTTATCTAATATTATAATCAGATAAACTGAACTAAAAAAACAAATGTCATCATGTCTAAACAGGTAGATGAGACATAAGTCTATAGATGAAAATGACAGACAAGATGAGAGACAGATGGGAAAAAGAGACAGACAACCAGACTAACGAACGGTTAAACAAATAGACAGAGACATAGAAAGATCGTCTGATGTCACAAACCTTCTCCTTGGTGAGAATGGCAGAGCATTGAAGAGGAGCACACATGAGCTTGTGAGGATTCCAAGTCACCGAATCAGCCCTAAACTCCAAAAATAAAGAAATTAATTGCAAGAACCAGAGTAACGCAACACGAGGCAGTGCACGTGTCCTTACTAAGACCACAGGATGATCTCTCATATCGTTTGATTAGCCGTATCCAGACACACGCCCTGTGGGTCGATCGATTGAAGGTGCTCATTTTAAGACTCAAAGTCTAAGACATCCTAGCATTTCACATCATCAGCGATGACGACGACGACGACGACTACGACAGAACTTGAAATACGTGAGAACTTTGAATAGCGAACTAACTCAGCTGTTTACGTATAGTGCGGCCTACACCTTTATGCACTGTATATGTTCAATATATATATACCTGTATATGTACATGTAATGTGTACATGTATATTATGTTTGTGTGCATGTATATATATATACATATATATAGGGCCTATGTGCAGTTGTGCACATTAGTCAGCTTGTACTGCAGCAACTAAGGGCATTGTTTAGGTAGCCATCATTACTTTCTTACTCACACATACCTTTTAACCTCTCTAGTCACCTCTGCTTTTATATATAGTTTATATATTATATATAATTTATATGATATAATATGTATGCTTACATCATTCTACCTTTCTATGGTATATCTAAGTCTGTCGTTTAGCCTATAATAGTGTTGCTCTGTTAGCCAATCCGCGTTCCGTGGTCAACGATGCGTGCGTGCGTCGGTTTGTTCGACACAATTTGCCTTCCATCAATCTATTGGCGCCTTAGAAGTCAACCGTATTGTATTTTGTGTATATGTTCTACTATTGTTATGTATGCGTACATACACACATACATCGCATTGGATTGTATTGTATTGTACTGCATGTATACCTGTGTATTCCGTTGAGCAGAACCTTATGCCTACGAGACAGCAGAAGACCGCCACCCCACGCCGCCTGGTGTTCGACAGACAAACCACACGACTCAGGTCAAAACAGACATTATATATATATATATCTTTATATATATATATATATAACACAGTTCCTATTGTTCAATAACGTTCCTCAATTTACGAGGTTGGACGCTGATTCAAAGCTTTAGTTAATCCTGTCATTTTGGTTCAAATCACCACCAGCTGCAAAAAGACTTTCAATGCATGATAGGCCTACACAGCGTCGGTATCAAACTGAATGACAATGTGCTGTAATACTAAAGAATAAGATTAGAATATATTAGAATAGGCTGAGTTAGATAAGGCGGATATTTAGCATATGATATGGTAGTATAGGATGGCATGGATCAAATCATATCATGAGATCCGATCATGAGATCCGATCACGAGATCAGATCATGAGAGAGATCATGTCATGAGATCAGCTCATGAGATTATATCATGAGATCAGATCATGAGATCATAGCATGAGATTAGATCATGAAATCGTATGATGAGATCAGATCATGAGATCAGATCATGAGATCAAATCATGAGATCATATCACGAGATCCGATCATGAGATCAGATCATAAGATCAGATCATGAGATCAGAGCAGATCATATTAGAACTGACGTCGACGTGGAGCCAGAGATGATATCTCTCGCAAACATCTGCAGCTGCTTCGATTGGGTCGAAGGCTCCAAGGACCGTCGTTCCAGCTGTCAATGACACGAAGAAGGGAGTTGCACCGGATGCAAGAGCTTCCTCAATCTTCGAGACCAGGTCGGAGATTATCATCTTACCCCTGCAAAAAAAGCATGGTCATGTCAACGCATAAAGTACAACAATGCATTTCAGCCAGATAATTAATAGTGGCATGCATACTTAGAAAGAAGCGGCGCTATAATATAATCAGATGTAATGTTGAATTGGGACGTCACATGTAAATCACAATTCAAGGAAATCTTAATCCTGCACAAGAAAGGCAAAGTCAGGTAATGTCAATTAAGGCAATATAACAACAACCGCCGTTTGCAATTGAATCATCTGAAGGCTGTGCTAATTATAATGTGAAAATCAGGCGTGTAAGCTATAAAACCACGGTCTAACTCGAAGCGATTGCCACATGGAACACTCGTGATCGGGTAGACATACATGGAAACAATTTCAGAAGGCGAAAAGGGAACATCTGCTACAAGACCGCCAATGGGCGAATCACACTTGGGGACAACCACCCATGTAGGCGACGTACCTTTGATCCGAGTCAATGATGATGACATTGTCTGATCCGACTCCGAGAAGAACTCCAGCTCTCTTTATCGAGAAATGACTCTGTAAAGAATATGCCAACCATCCGATTTCAGTTTAGAAGATGAGAGCGAAGCGGAGATTGTTAAAGACAATACAAAGCACTGTTCCAATGGTCAAATGATACGATAGGCAAATTCTTATTATTCGGAATAGCACTTTTTGACGCATAGACTATGGAGAACAGAAATAAGAAGTCTTGCTGTGAAATTTGGAAAGATATTGAAAGTAAGTGATGAAGAAAGGGACTTGAAAGTGGTTAAACATGAGGGTCCAAAACCTTCTGGGCAATTTTTAAAGCAGCAATGACAGGAAATCACCTGATCGGAAGTGAACATAACGAGGCGGTCCATTCCCGTCATGCCTTGCGTTTTGAAATGAGGTGCCGCCCTCTGTCTAGCGATGGCGACAGCGTACAAGTTCGACATAGTACCACCTGGTGAATAGAATGATAAAAGATATAAGACTTAATATGACAAGAATTTCAAGTGGTCGTGATAAAACCACTGCAATTTGACCTGTAACCTGCTTAATAGCCCAATTTTCCTAGTTTCCTCTTAAAAGCTGTGATAGTGTCCACTGAGACAGTTTACTATCATCCAAAACATTTCACAAGTCAACAATTCTTGCTCTGAAGAATTTCTGCCATATTGTTCCCGCCAGTTTCTTAAATAAGTTACACACGTATGTTGCCGAGTTTTATGTACCTTCCTTGGTGCTAATTCAAGAAACCTCTCTGACTGCGTCACATCCTTTCCAGTAATAATTATGTAGGCTTCAATCACGTCTCCTCTTATTCTTCAATGTTATTAGTTTATACCTATTCAGCCTTTCTTCGTAGTTCATATCTGTGTAACCTCAAGTCATTTGTGTAGTTCTTCTTTGCACTTTCTCCAGCTTCTCCGAGTCTTGCTTCAGGTATGAGCTCCATACCCGGAAGCAGTTTTTCAACTGTGGCGTAACCAATAAACTATTGGCTTGCTTGTATCTGATGACTTGTGTCCTTCTTAGCATGCCCTAAGTAGAGTCAGCTTTCTTTGCAGCTTCAGCAAATACTGCCTTGAAGGTTTTGCACTCCTGTGCATAGTCACCCATACCCCTTTCTCCTCACACGCTTTCAATAACTTACCCCGTTTCCCATATATAGAAAACTCGTTTTTCCTCAGTAATGCATCACTGAGCATTTCTCCATATTCAGCTTGCGTGGTATGGTCATTTCTAAGGCTTTCATTCCCCGCACCATACCATCGGACATCTACGGGCGTTGTGCCCAGGATTAATCCTGGGCACAACGCCCGTAGATGTCCGATGCCCATTTCGTCGTGACTTTCCACTGTTGTTTGTCCTGTGCAATATGTGCCAGTTCCTTCATCCGCTTATTTCCCCATTCCCCTATATCGTTTATCCATTCTTTGTGAGGATGTCCCCTTTTATTCTTTCCTTCCATTCTTCCGAACAACAACGTTTTGGTTTTTCTATCATCGCTCATTCTGCATATATGGCCAAACAAACCTAACTTTCTTTTAATTACTTTTTGCATTAGATTTTCTTTTGGTTGTATTCTTCTGCAGTTCTACATTGCTGACCTTTTGTTTCCAGCCTATTCTTAATATTTATTCTTAATATTCCTGTAAAATTTCCTCTCAAATGTCAAAATTCTCCTTTCGATGTATTTTGTTACTACCCATGTTTCTCAACCAAATAGCATGCTACTAAACACTGCTACCCCTCTTTATTCCGTGATTTTCTTCAGGATAGGCATGTGGTCGAAATCAATGGGACGAAGGCCAGACTAAGTGTCCATATGTGGCGATGGAATTCTGTTGATATCTACAAAATGTTCATAGGTCACATACCACAGCTCACCGTGGTAGGCCGCCTACTCTTCGCAATAAAAAACGTGCCCACACAACCGAAGCCTACTTGTGCGAATCGCCTCTGACACTGAAGTTTTCATAGCGCTTTGGCTGTCCTATGCCTCCGCAATCGTCAAGTAGATCTAAGTCATATAATTATTATGAAGTGCGCACTGCGCAGTATTCGTCTGGCATAATGACCGCCTATTTCTCGGCTTGCATCGCCTGTTCCAGAGCCCTGTTGAGTCGTCTTTGTCAGACTCTGGCTCTTCGCTGATTGGCACAACGCAGAGATCGCCTAAGACGGCTAAGATCTCCAAGTGAACACTGCTGAACACATAATTTATACCTTCATTTTATCTTACCTCATCTTGTCTTAGGTACATCCTCATCTTGTCGCATTTTATATGGCTACAGCTCATAAATTGAGCTTATAAGTCCTAGTTTACTATAACGTCTTGCTAACATTATCATGCTATATATGCATTGCCATTTCCGTAGTCTTTCTCACATAAATGCAAACTCCAACTATAAATTATATATATATAATATATGTCTAATGTATATAATACGTATATTATATATATGTAATATTATATATCTATGCCTATGGTACATACTGAGTCTTACTCAATACTTAAATTCACCATCGCGTCTAGTCTCGTCTCACCTGTCCGTATCTCATCTTGTCTTGATTAAATTCTGCTTAGTCGCCTCTAAAATTTCCAATCCCTACAATATCATCTCTTTAATCTGTCGGAGCTGATCCTACTGTTTACACTAAGTAATCTCAAGTTACCTAATACGCCATACGCCTAATCTCGTATCACCTTTACTTATCTTCATATACTCTTTATCTTATTCCAAATAATTATGCCTGAGCATCCCTTAGATCTACCTTAACTATGTGATCAATCGCGCTGCAATTCATTAATCAGCCACATAATTATACTTCCTTGTGAAGACTGGGTTACCTGGAGTGAGTATTCCATCCCCTTCAGTCTTCCATCCGACATACTCTCGCATCTTACTAAGTATGATGTCTTCCATCAGAGTAAACACAGGAGACACCTCGTACGAACAACTGGTAAGATACAGAACTGTCAGAACTTTAAAATAACACGATATAAGATACGATCAGATGTAATAAGATGCGATCTGATAAGATAAGAGGCAACGTTTTATGAGATTTAAAGGAGGTGAGTAAATCCGGACCCGTGCCAGAGAAGATACATACATGTAAGATGAGATCAGGTGAGATAATACCAGAAATTTATCCTAATGAAACTTAAGCCTAATCTAATCTGATATCGTTTTGTTCAGTCATATATGATTAGACGACTAATATATGTATATATAGTAGTCAGAGACAGTATTGTATAGGAGTCAAGATAGAAGAGGACAAGACCTCAATACGAGTGCAACATCTGTCCGCAACTGACTGAACGTCTTCGTAATAATTTTGATACGAAACGCGATCCATATGACGCTTAAGACCCGCGTGAAAGTAAATTACAATACGTACGTGTCTGCGTTTGCGACCGCTGTCAACCACTGACCGGCCAGACCAATGATGTCAAGGCCTTGGGAGATCTGGTTGAAAAATCTCGGATGACCTGTGTCACAACATCTTCATCATAATAGTAATCATCACACTGAAATCACCATCGTCATCATCGTCCTCATTAATTTCGTCGTCGACGTCATCGTCATCGTTGTCGTCGTCGTCATTATCGACATCAGCATCATCATCATCGTCATCGCCATCATTGTCGCCGTCACCGTCATCGTCATCATAATCATCATCATTTTCTCATTATCCTCTTCGTCGCCACCAAAATTGAGACAGTAATTGCATCTCAGAGCACTGAAGATAACACTAGCAGGTGTGTAACAAGCGGGGAGGGGAGGGGGCATCGGCCCCCAGTTTAATGCTCAGTGCCCCCATGTGCCCCCAAAACGGTTCTTATTTATGTTTCTCCAATGGCTTTTTAAGTTGACTGCTGCTAAGATAATTTGTGGCTCCCCATTTTTCAAAAAATTTTTGGGGAGAAGTTCAAAAAGTGGGAGGGGGGCAAAATTTTTTTTTACTTCGCGCACTATTTTCTAAATTATGCCCCCCCCCAACTTTCGAAACCTTGTTACGCCTCTGAACACGAGGCTGTTAAGGATAATTGATAAGGATAAGAACGATTGACTGAAGAGACATTTGTCACTGGATATTATGTAGTTGACTTGTAGCCAGTGATTCTGAACTTTATAGTGTGCATTCTATTTGATACTTCTTTAATGTTTTGCCCTTTCCATCATCTCTCTCTCTCTCACTCTCTCTCTCTCCTTCTCCCTCTCTCCTTCTCCCTCTCTGTCTTTCTCTCCGTCTGTTTCTCTGTCTCTCTGTCTGTCTATCTGTCCGTCTCTCTTTGTCTCTTTCGCGCTTTCTGTCTCTCTTTCTCTTCCTCTTTCTCTTTCTCTCTGTCTCTCTGTCGCTCTCTCTCTCCGTCTCTCTCTCCTCCTCCTCCCTCTCTGTCTTTCTCTCCGTCTGTCTCTGTGTCTGTCTTTCTTTGTCTCTTTCTCGATTTCTGTCTCTCTTTCTCTTCGTCTTTCTCTCTGTCTCACTCTCTATCTCTCTC